>RJWT010003069.1:0-37908 GCA_004365215.1 Cuniculus paca | reverse complement strand
GCTATTGGAAGATGGTAGAACTTTAAGAGATGAGGCCTGGTGGAAGATTTTCAGTCATTGAAAACATTGAGGACATGAGGACATGAGGACATGAGGACATTTCTCTCTCCTCTTTACTGTCTCCTCTTTATCTCATTTCTGTTCCTGTTTCTTTCTCTCTTTTCTCTCTCCTCTCTGTCTCTCTCTCCTCTTCTCCTCTCTGTTTCTTTTTTCTTTCGCCTCTCTGTTTCTCTCATTCTCTTTCCTCATGTTGCTCTCCTTTCTTTCTCCTCTGTTTCTCTCTCTCTTCCTATTTCCCTCCTTCTCTCTCCCTCTTCCTCCTGCCTTCGTTCCCTCTTTGTCTGCCATGTTGTGAGCAGTTTTCTCTGTCATGCACTCCCAGCCATGTGCTGCCTTGCCAGAAGTCCAAGAGCAATGGGCCTACTGACCATGATCTGAAATCATGAGCCAAAATGAAAATCTTCCTTCTTACAAATGGATTACCTCAGATATTGTGTCACAGAGATGGAAGTCTGACTTGACATAGCTGGTGTGTTTTTTAATCTGATAGATGTAAGTCTATTCTGTTCTTTGCCTCTAAATTGTCTTTATGTGAGCTTTCTCTATTACGAAATTCAAAAGACAGAGGTGACACAACAAAAGTTCAGCCTTTATAGCCGTAAATGCAGCTATAACAGATCACTTGGTGGGGATGCTCAGTGTTGGTTTCAAAATTATTAGTCCACAGGTGAGGAATGAGGACAAAGTTTTGTTTCGGCTCTAGTTTTGTTTATGAAATTTTTGTTTACAAAATTGATCAAGGACTAAGGAAGACTTAAGGTCACATTGCCTCTCTTCCACGGTAAGGTGAAAGTTTTAACTCACCAAAATTGTGAATGTGTCATAATATGGTAGAACGGTGATGGTTCTTATTTCTGGAAGTTCCTTTTGCTGCTATGATGTACATGACAGAGAGATCACTGACCTTGAGCATGTGTCATCTGTCTTTTGTTGCAGGAGTCTCACCCATGAACTCAGAGAAAAAAAATATTACTTTCTATACCATGTTTATCTTCTAACCAATGCTTAGCAGTTGCCTTTGACAGTTTTATGAGTTAACTTTGGTCTTAATTTGTATATTAGAAACTTAAAAATATGATAGTAAAATGCTGATAGAGCTTTTCAGAATGCCACTTTTATTCAAAGGTTTTAAAAAATGTTTTGATGATTTTGCTACAAGGAAATCTATGCTTTTTATTTTGCTGAGCTATGCAGAGTGGGCATTAAAGCTTATTTTGTTAGTATGTGAATGAAGACAACATCTTTGTCTTAAAAACAGTTATCTTTCACCTACTGATCTTCATTGAGGACAATAAAAAAGGAAAGTGATAAAAACCAAAATTCCTTCATATCAAGGATAAATCCCTAATTACAGGGTCAGAGAGGAATTAACCAGGTAGACTCACACCAGATGACCCCAAGGAAGCTAATCCTGAGAGGACAATGAATTGTGGCCTCAGTACCCTTGATAGCTTTGTAAACCTTTGGTTACTCTGTGTGCTTGGTCAAAAGTTTTTGAATTCACAGAGTAATTTCAGGAATAGAAGGAATACCATGATGACAGATGACACAAATCCATGAATAAGGTAAGTTACTTCGCTGTTCATTTTAATGAAAATGGTTGGCACATTATGTTGATTTAACATACAAGTTTTAAAAATCTCTTTTTTTAACTCTATCTAGTAAAAAATCTTTCAATGAAAGTAAAGTTCAAATGTCAGAAAGAATATCAATTTTGAGAAGATAGGTTCTTTTATTGCCAAGTGTTTTAAAATATTATTTTAAAAGCAAAATAAAACCATATGTTGTGATGCAGAATGTTAGATTAACCTATCTGTTTATGATAAGCAAGAAATTTTAAAGAATTTTTGTATAATATAGTGATCCACTTTGGAATATGTCTATAATTGCTTCCAAAATGCGTTCTTTGACAATTTGTGTTAATGAGAGTATTCCTTGTGTGCGTGCAGATATCAAAGAATGATGACAACTAGGAGTAAATGAGGCCATATTCAGTGCCTAGCACCAGGCTGGGTGGACACCAAAACCTTTGCATACTTAATACAGACAATAAAATTGGAACTATGGATCACTGCCTTCCACTCACATGAAACTTGTCTGACACCCTGACCTTTGTCCTAAGGCTTACTGCCTGGAGGAAGTGATACAAAAGACAAAGATCCCTGGTCCACCTTGGTGAAATCCAAAGTCCCAAACCAAGATGGATGCATGCCAGGCTCTACAGAGTGACCTATCCTATGGGAGCCTTTCTTCACCTAAAGCTCATTAAAGGTTCATGCCTATGGACTGCATCTCATACATCCATTATTACAGAATGAATTATGGGAAAGGACAAGCACCATAGATGCAGCTGACATGAGTCAGCACCCTGTTAATCATGTTGTCAATCAAGCTCTGAAAGACAATGGGAGATGCCTTGGGCGCAACAGAACATTTTGCATTCTTAAGCCCAACATATGCAGTGCCTGTATCATTTTCCTTTCCACTGACACAAGCTCTCTCACTATGAGTGTAACTTCACCTAATTAAACTTCATTAAACTTTACTGCTTTTTCTCTATCATTGAGTGCCCTGTCCAGTTCTTTGTTTGTGATGCACAAGAACCTAGAAACCCCTCCAACATCTCTTCACCTATGGCATTGTTGATATTACTTCTCTTGTTACGATCATGATCACTGTCATTACTGTTATCAAAGTACAAGAAATTTCATCCAGAATAACTTTCATTTGTTTATTTTTGTCATACTGGGAATTGAACCCAGGGCCTTATCACTTAACTACATCCCTGGCTCCTTATTCAAAAAATGAAAATCAAGTAAATATGTAAAACTGTTGTGTGAACATGAAAAATGTAGGTGTGTCCACTAGATTCATTTTAGTTATGGTTATTACTAAGGAAAGTAAAGTTGTTTCTGGAACTTTTTTTATTTTAAAGAGAAGAAAACAATACAAAACAAAACAGATCAAAGCAAATCAGAACAGAACAATGCAAGCAACACAGGACTTCACAACAAGACAACAGGAAATCATCAGTGGCTACCATAATGACTCTCATTTTCTTTGAAATAGTTGTCCACACCTTCACACACAATACAATCAAAACAAAATAGTATAAAACCAATCAAAGCAAAAGAATGAAAACATGATGGCACTTCCAAACAAGACAATAGGAAATCAACAATGACTTTGATAATGTCCTTGTTCTCTTCAAAATAGTTGTCCATACCCTCATACACAATGAAATCAAATAATAGAAAACAGACTAAAACCAATCAAACAAAAGGATGAAAGCATTACAGGACTTCAAAACCAGATAACAGGAAATGAACAATGGTTACTATAATATCTCCTTTTCTTCAAAATAGCTATTCATACCATGACACATAATAAAATCAAACAAAACAAAACAGAATAAAACTGATTAAACAAAAGAATGAAAACATTATAAGACTTCAAAACAAGATAATAGGAAACCAGTCATGATTATCATAAGATATCCCATTATGTTCAAAATAGCTGCCCATACCAATTGACACAGTAAAATCTAACAAAACAAGACAGAACAGAATGAAACCTAACAAAACTGTGAAAACATTATGAGTTCAAGACAAGACAATAAGAAATTAACATTAGTTACCACCTTCTCCTCTTAGGCGTTTCCTCCCCTATCACTTTTATAATATCTATTGTGTTTTTGGATACCACTAACTCCTTCTGTTTTTTATGCTAGTGCTCACCCAAACTGTTTCACCCATGAACATGATCTCCAGTTGCACCCATTTACCTACAAGAACCTCAAGATTATCCTACTTTATAGCTGGGTAGCTTTCCATTGTATGAAAATACCATATCTTTCTTATCCATTCTACGATTGATAGGCAAATTACCATTGATTTTTTCTGGTCTTCTGTTGCATGGAACAATTATTTTCTCCCTTTCAATTTTCAGTGTGTGAATTTCCTTTCAGGTTAAATGTGTTTCTTATATACAGTATATTGATGAATCTTGTTTCTTGATCCACTCTCCTTGTGTTTCTTTTTACTGCTGAATTGAGGTCATCTACAATAATGGTTACAACCAGCATACATTGGTTTGTCTCTGCCATGCTATCCCCCTATTGTTGGCCCTCTGTTTTTCCCCTTCATTCAATTGCTTGTCTTGTTTGGTGATCCTCCTCTGCTGCTGTTTCTGGAACCATATTCATCTTTATCTCTCGCTGGAGTATCCTTCAACACTCTCTGTAGGGTTGGTTTGGTGGTCATGAATTCCTTCAGTTGTTCTTTATCATGGAAGTATCTTTTTTGTGTGTGTGGAACTAGGGATTGAACTTGCGACCTGGCGCTTGCCAGGCAGGTTCTTATGCTATTGAGCTAAATCCCCAGCCCTGGAAGTATCTTATTTTTCCATCAATTTTGAAAGATAGTTTTGCAGGGTACATCAATCTGGTTGGAAGTTGTTTTCTTTCAGGATTTGAAACATTTCAAACTTTTCTTGCCTTGACAAGTCTGCCATGATTCTGATTGGTTTTCCTTTATGGGTGATCTGTTTCTTTTCTCTAACAGCTTTACATATTCTGTTCTTGTGCTGAATTTCTGGGATCTTGATTATTAAATATCTGGGTGTAGATTTATTTTGATTATGGCTAGTTGGAGTGCTATATGCCTCACTTATCTGTATACCAGATCCTTTTTCCATGTTTGGGAAGTTTTCTGCTATTACTTCTGTAAATAGTGTTTTTATTTCATTTGTGTTGAACCCTGCTTCTTCATTGATGCCTGTCACTCTTAAATTACTTCTCTTTGCATCATGTTGCAGCCATTGAATTGTTATTTCCTGGTTCCTTGTTATTTTTAAAAGATCTTTCCTTTCACAATCGCTAGCTGCAATCCTGTCTTTAAGGTCTGAAAGTCTATTTTCAGTCTCTTTCAAGCAGTTTTGCCAGCTTTTGGTCGACTTTTTAATTTCCTGGATATCTTTTTAAATCTGCTTCATGCATTGTAATTCCTTTCTATATTGTTCATTCAAGGTTTCCATCATTTTCCTATGCTCCTCTTTTTTATTTGTCTTCTTTCAATATGGTCAGCAATTTTTTCATTATATTTTTCATTTCTTCTTTTACCTGGGACATTATTTCTGATCTGATTACTTTTACAGTCTCATGAAGTTGTTTGTTTATTTCTGCTGTTATCCTCTCAGAGATTTCAGGTGTGAGACTTCCATTTTCTTCCATGACTATATCCCCCAGATTTGTTCTCTGTGGGCTGGAGGTCTGAGATTGCCTCTTGCTCCTTCATCTTGTCATTCTCCTGGGTTCCTCCCAACAAGCTGGTTGTGGCATCCCAGGCACTTCCCACAGTGGCTGCCTCTCTGCTGTGTAGGGGAACGGGACAGGCACCTGGGTCCTCTAAACCCCAATATATGGAGAGGTAGCAGCATGTGGGATGGGCTTTTCCAGACCTGTGCAGCTATACTGGGGCTTGCCCGATGGCCAGGGGTGCATGGTGGAGGGGCAGCTTCTCTCGCGACGTTGGCAGGCACACAGGGGTGTATTCGTCTGATTCTCCCGGTAGATGATGGCTGCCCTAAGGAATCAAGGGCCTCCAATGGTGGCCTGTGGGTGCAAGGGCTTACCTGGCTATATGTCCCTGCTCCCGCTGGCTGCCCACAGGAAGGGCCTCCCTGCAGCAGGGCCAGCAGGGGAAGGTGGATGTGCTGGTTCTCTCTGCCCTTGCTGGCTGACCACAGGAGGCAGCCTTCCTGTGGAGGGGGCCGGCAGGCAGGGGTGGATCTGCTGCTTCTCTCTTGTTTCTGGAACTTTTGCCCTAGATATTAAATTACATCCTGCCTTGTACCCCCCACCCATGACATTCAATGAAAATGTTTTGAATAACTCTTTTACCTTTATCAATACTTTTTGTGTTTTGATGAAGTTAAATGTGCCTTGGATAATGACAAATTCTTTTGAATGGGAGCCCTCCTTTTTACTTTTGAGATAAGTATGAAGAATATGAATGCTTCCTCACCAATAGAGGGTTGCTCAAATTTCTCTGATCTTCTAAGCAACTGTGAGAAGGTACTAATTTGTTCTCATGAGTGGCCACTTGAAAATAAGGAAGGCTTTCGATTCATGAATAAACGTGAAGATGACCAATATGCGTGCCACAAGCCAAAAAAATAAATCATATGAGCACCTGGATTATTTGCTATAACTATGTCAATTCAGTAAGAAATAGTTAATTTTCTTCTTCCTTTGATCAAGAAGAGAAAGAGACTTGGCCCTCTGAGTACCCTTAGTAGCAAATGACAGACAAATCGTAGCACTGAGAGTAAATTCATTTTCATTTTCCAAGTCTGATACTACAGTCTATTGTATGAGAGTGCATTTGGGAATTACCTTCTCCAACCTCACAACAGAACACCCCATTAGTCATTAGCATCACCTATTAAAAAGCCAAAAAGTCTTAGAATTTCCTTGTAAAATTATTCATCTTAGGAACTTAATTTTTGACAACCAAAATACCTCTTCAAGAATCCAAATTTCAGGCCAACACTAAAATCTCATGGCTTGATTCCTTCAACTTCCCAGGAAAATTCATTAGTGGGTTTTAATCATTCAGTTGGAACATCACAGTCATCTGCCTGTTTCCATGGTTCTGACTTCCCTGTGGAAGGTGAGATGGGTAATGGTACAAGTTACTGCCCTCGAAGACATGATTTGAGGAAATGTAGAAGTTTAGCACAAATATGGAGTATTAAAACATGTAATTATTTATGCTTTGCAATTAGTCATATGAGAAAAAAAACCAGTCTGTATGGTAATTAGATGAAAAGAACATGAAACTTATGTGTGTGATACAGCTGGTTCTGGTTCCAGACATTCCAGTCCTATA
This sequence comes from Cuniculus paca, assembly GCA_004365215.1. NCBI lineage: Eukaryota > Metazoa > Chordata > Mammalia > Rodentia > Cuniculidae > Cuniculus > Cuniculus paca. Next base: position 30,958 of record RJWT010003069.1, on the reverse strand, counting down.
ATCTGGTCTTCGAAAATTTCTGGTAAATTTTCCAGTTAACAGCAGGACATGTTCAAATTATGATGCTGCCAACTAGGCAAGCCAAGCTCGTACGGAGCAACTAAGGAAAGTGCTCTTCAATCTTGTTTTTGGCTAAAGTAGGGCATCATTCATTTTGCTCTCAATTTTAAGAAGCAGAGTATTTCTTTTCCCTACCACAAATTTGAGTTTGTATACATAAAGTTAGACTTTTGGATTTAAAATAAGTTTTTAGTGAATATCCCAGAAACGGAAAACTCATACTTAAAATTCAAAGAAATAATTTAAACTTTATTCTATGTAACACTCTCTACTGATATTCTTATATCCAAGACTTTTTTGTTTATCCCTCTCTTAAATTGGAATATGATAGAAATGAGAATAAAAATAGAACTATTATAAATCTATGTTATATTGAAATGAGCAATCTCCTTTATTTCATTTATGGGAAGTCACAATGTGCTTAATAAAATAATTACATGAATCTTGAAATAGGCAGAGATTATTGGGTCTGCTTTCCGTGTAGCACTGGACTTGGTGCTTACATGTGTAGGGGACATCACAGCTGCCCAGTAGCAAAGACTAGTTTAGAGATTGTTGTCTACTAGAGAAGTTGATGAGTTTTGTCTGGAGGACCGAATAACCCCCAAGTTAATCACCTTGTAGACATCAACCAATTTAGTATCTACTCTAGTAATTTTATTCTAACATTTCTCACTTCTTTTTAGAAATGACAGATGTATGAAAGAGAAAGAGCTGGGGATAGATTAATAGGAAACAGACACAGTGGGCAGCATGAGATAAGTAAGTAGTATTTGGATAGATGGCATAAATATTTCTTGAGCCAATGATAATACCTTTTGGTTACTCACATGTGAATGAGCTAAATGATTTTTTTAATGCATGTTCATTTTAAAGCTGCTCCATACTGAAGGTTTTAAACTGTTTGATAATGAAATTTAACACATTGTAAAGTGCGAGGTTACTATGATACTGTGGGGGATTGACAGCTGGTGGTCAATTTGTAACACCCAGCTGAACTGGATCAGCGTGGCGCTAGACGTGGATGGCCCACCTGAGAATTGTTGCCAACAACATAAAAAGGAGAACCGGAGAGGAAGAAGTGATGTTGTTGATCCTCCTGTTGCTGTTGGTTCTCCTGAAGGAGCTTGTTGAGCTTCCTTCCTGATACGCACTCGGCTGTTCTCATTATCAGAGGAGCTGAGGGCCTTGTTGTCACTGGGAATGGCTGTGGGTCACTTTGCGGGAGCTCTGGTCCTTACTTTGAGCATCACTTCCTGGCTCTGGAGGGGAAGATGGCATGCTGTTCAATCTCCTGGAGAAGCTTGTCATGCTGCCTTTCTGATATAAACTTGGCTGTTCTCATAGAGAGAGGAGCTCAGGACCTCAATATCATTGAGGATGGCTGTGGTACTTTTGGGGGAAGCTCTGGTCCCACATCAAGCATCACTTCCTGGCTCCAGTGCAGATCCCTTAGCCTGCTGGCATAGATCCTTCATCTTGCTTCCACAGACTTTCTAGCTTCCACCACTGACCTTTGGGCTTTCCCAGCATAGATCCATGAACAGACTTGCATGAGACATTGTCCTGGACTCTAGATCTTCAGCTGCACTCGTGCAGGATGTTGCCATGGGATCCAGGCCCTGAGCTGGATTCTTTGGGTCTTTAGAGTGTGGAAAGATTTCCTGTACTCTTTTATATCTGACTCTGAGTGATTACTATAAAATAATACTATAAATTATGTGTCCCGTATTAAATTGTTTTCCTTGAAAACCCTGACTACAACAGATGCTAACCACAAGTTACAAAGATATCAACTTATAAATTTAACGTTATAAAATTATAGAATTTTAGAAATAATAATTCTCAAGAAGCTTCTATCCTGAGTGTTTTTATTTTTTTGCGGCACCAGGGATCAAACTCAGGACCTCACTCTTGCCAGGCAGGTGCTTAGGCCGCTGAGCTAAATCCCCAGCCCTTGTCTTTTTAACACAGGGTCTCACTATGCCATTCAGGCTGGCCTTGAGCTCACTTTGTAGCCCAGGCTGGTCTTGAACTCACCACGATCCACCTGTCTCACCTTTGTGAGTGCTGGGATTACAGGCGTGCGCCATCAGGCCCTGCTATTCTGCTTTTCTAATTTCAATTGATACTCTTGAGGTAAGTTAACTGGCAAGAAAAAGAATACTTGATAACTCTCTCTCTCATATCCTCACATGAGGTAAATAGCTAAATTCTAGGAATTCTATGCTTCAGTATTATTTCCTAAACTGGATTTGTCATCTTTTTTCAAAACCATACTAGCCTCTTTTCTTGTCTGCTTATTTCCATTTATCTGTCTATCTTATCTATTCTATACATAGAAGCAGAATGCTCTTTATAAAATATTTGCCTAGTTATCACTCTTCTCTATTAAAATACTCCAAGGCTTTCCCATGGCCCAGAATGTAAAATTAAAATAGTGTAACTCAAGCCTTCAAGCTCTTGCATGATATGGATTCTATTTCATGAGTCCAATCCCCGATTACTGCCTCTCTATTCTCAAGGTGAGAGTTAGCAAACTTTTTCTATAAAGGGAAAGGTAATAAATATTGCAGGTTTCACCTTGCGTTGTTGAATATCTATCTGGGCAGGATGGGTTTTTTGGGGGGAGGTGGAGCTGTGGGAGCCAAACAGCCTATCCTCGGGTTAATCCCTGATCCACCTGAGGGGACATTGTGGGGCATTTCCTGGTAGATCCTGAACTTTTCAGCCCCAAACAGAATGTGACCTCATAAGTCTGGAGTACTCTTCTAGCTCAGAGCATCCTCTTTGAAAGCTGATCTCCCTGGAAGCCAGAGCTATCTAGCTTTGTATGGGTACTCATCACTTTCTTTTGAACCTTTGGACCTCTTCTGGAGAAGGAGTCCGGAACTGGAGTGCGCTACTGACTGAATGCTTCAAGTCAGTTTTAAACCCACCTAACATCATAATATGCCTGTCTAAAGTGAGGTAGTAGTTGCTCCCTGAGAAACCCCAAAGACCCTAATAATTTTCTTGCATATTTGCTAGATCAAGCCACAAAAAGTGTAGGTGTTGGGTGACAAAAGGAAAACTTCCCAATACAACAATGACAGGTTGGGGATATATTTATGTCTTTTCGGGGGCTTAAACTTGAGGGCACAGTTGTCACAACAAAAGCAAAACTGTGTAGAATGGAGAGAGAAACCTAGCGCTAGGGAAGTGACTCCAGAAGGAGATAGTTATAGGTTGGCTTTAGAGCTCAGAAGAAAATAGTCACCTCACCTGCAGCTGCTTATTGCTGCCTCTGCCAGTGTGCAAACTGCACTTTTTTTTTTTTTTTTTTCTTTTTGAGACAGTCTCGCTATGCAGTTCAGGCTGACCTTGGGCTCACTTTGTAGCGTAGGCTGGCCTCAAACTCACAATGATCCTCCTGCCTCAGTCTCCCGAGTGCTGGGATTACAGGAGTGAGCCACCACCAAACTGTACTTTTTAAGATGCACAAGATTTTATTTTCTCTCCCCTACATGAGGAAGTGCTTGGCTAATACTCAGTTGTTCAACTATTGGTTTCTCCTTGGTTGACTAGCGCTAGAAATGCCAAATAATTTGAATTTGTTGATAGAAGAAGGCCTAAGGCAGGGTACAGGGACGAGAAGGGAAGGAGAGCTCCCCGTGGGAGAGTAGGGGAAGGAAAGCAAACTATAGAAGGGCACCTACTGAATGTGCCCCACAAACAATCTTGGTGGTACAAAAGACCACCCAAATCCACATGGTCCAGGGTATGCTGCCAATAATGTCCCCCCAAAAGAAGCAATAACTTAAGGTGCACTGGGTCCATGTTTCCTGGTCCCTTGAGAAAAATTAAGAAACCAGCCTAGGGAACCCTGTCCAGGGCAAAGCATCCTGACCCCAACATGGTCCAATGCCTGGAAGAAACGTGACACACATAGGCTGCCTGACTTGAGCTCAGTTATATCTCTTTATAAGTGTATAGAATCACCTTGGCTGCTGAGAGCAGATCTGTGCTCTGCGAGGACCATTCGCAAAATACAACCCCAAGTGATCAGCAGGAGCTGATCCACAGGCTGGTCGTCTCCAAACAGTGTTCAGATTGAAGGTTCACTCCACGTGCTCAACAAGCACCCTTGGTCTCTTATAAAGAGGCGATTGTAATCCCAGCACTCGGGAGGCTGAGACAGGCAGATCGTTCGTTGTGAGTTTGAGACCAGCCTGGGCTACAAAGTGAGCTCAAGGCCAGCCTGAATGGCATAGTGAAATCCTGTCTCAAAAACAGGGCTGGGGATCTAGCTCAGCGGTCTAAGCGCCTGCCCGGCAAGTGCAAGGTCATGAGTTCAATCCCCGGCCCCACAAAAAAATAAATAAATAAATAAAAATAAAGAGGCGATGAGAGAAGGTCTCCCCAAGTGGGGAGTCACTTTCTTTTTGCGCTGTGCTTTGTGGTTGATGTCTGCTGATGTCTCCTGGTTATGCTCACCAAATGATACCATGGGATGGATCCAGCAGATAGATTTTAGACAAGCAAAGAATTGCAGACATACACCCAATAGCAAAAGGAAACCAGCTACGTTTATTGAAGATCATGGGAATATGTGCTCAGGGCAAGTCCATGCCAACAAAAATGTGGCATATGCAGAAAAGAGGTGCTGGAATGACAGGAAAGTAAGAAGCACCGCATGGCACACAGATAAATCAGGCTTTCACAGTTTGAAAGCTGTCCACTCCAGCCCAGGTGCCTCTCTTTGGGTCTTTGGATATGACTGACGAGCTGCCAAGTCTTCTCAGGGGCTTCAACAAGCATGCATGTCTCGAGTTCTCGCTGATTAGATGACATATATGAAATGTGGTCCATACTTGTGAACCTTTAACAGGATCGAAGTGGGACAGGCCAGGAGATCTAACATGCACGTGCTCTGGCTCGAAGCTTCAGAGATTTCACGGGTATTTATTATTTTCTACCCTCTAAGAACAGTGGAAGGAGGGTTGATTGTGGTGTGTTGCCCAAATTCAAGTGGGAGGAGGAGAGTGGTTTCTTGACCCTAAGACAGAGCCTGGCAAGAACCGAATATCTCAGGATGCCAAAGGCAAGATAGCTTTTGTTGAAAGCCTAGGAAACAGCGTCATTTTCAGATTCATAGTCAGGCTGATCAAACAAGCCCAGCCAAAAAAAAATTTTGTTTAAACCATCCTTAGTGGATTTTTTGTTTGCTTTGAAAGCATCAGATCTTCTTTTCTGTAGATACAGTTAGTAGAAGATCCTCCTTTGTAGAACTCAACTGGAGGAAAATCAAAATTAAAACCAACACTAAGTGCAGACAAAGCCTCTTTGAAGATCAGGGCTGCTTTGTATTATTTGCAGTCCTGGAGGCTGTGTATACCAGGCAAGCTCTTTACCACTGGGTTACGTCGCCAACCCCCAGTGCTATCCTAAATCATTGCAAATATTACTTTTTAGCATGGCTCTTCCATAGAGTTCTTTTTTCTCCTTTTTCATGAGGTAATGTCCAAAAAGGTCATCATGACTCAGTAAACGCTAGTAACCAGTTGGTGCTAAAATCTAGTCCTTCTAAGGAAATGATGGCTTCTGGTACCCGTATGTAAAGCACGATGCTGCGTTTTCACATGGGTGCTGTTGGCATCTGAATCCCAGTCACTTGTTAGAAAGACACAACAAGAACAAAATGCTTTTTTGACTTTTATGCAGAACACAAAACTGTTCAGACAATGCTGCAACAAAGACTCTAACCCATTTCTTAGAGCACTGACAATGGTTGTGCCCTGGAAGGTCAAGTTTCTTTTCATGAGAGTGCACGAGAGGCCGAAGATTTACCTCAGAGGGCTCAGGGATGAAGGTTTGATAAATTGGGGAAAAACCCAGGGTCATGTATTCTTCCCTGGACAAGGGAAGCTTCTATAGAAACCAGAGGCATGCTAGGTGGGAGGAAAGGGCCTAGGAGTGCAGTTGGTGTTAACAAAAGACCTTAGGGACTCCAGTCCCATTGACTGATATGCAAGGCTCCCCAAATAACAAAGCTTTTTTCATTTCTCCCACCCTTTAGGTGGGGTGCTACACTTCTGAGAACCCTTCTTTGGGTTTTTCTTCTAAGACTGCCATTGTTACACTTTCTCTCTAATCAAATTTAACTCGTGAACAGTTAGGAGCTAAAAGTAGGCGTAGCATTAATTTCTTTGGTCCTGTGGATTTCCCGTTTCAATGCTGTCTGGACTCATTCATTACTACTTAAAATCTAGTAGGAAATCAACTTATGATAAGACCACTGTTTCTAACTTGAATTGTCCCAGACTTGTTATTTTAACTTATTGATTTTATTTCTATTCCATATGTATGATACCAACCCCTTAATGCTTGTGTGTCTAAGGTGAGATCCTGCAAGTGTATTTTGGGAGTAATAGGTATGTTGAGCCCTGAGACCCACAGTGTACTTCAAGATCTGGTATAATACACAGGAGAGTACCACAACCAGCTGATTCTCAGAATTTTATTATTAATTCAGTTAGATTTGTTTTCCCTTGAAATATTAGGGAGCTGTTATATTCATTATTTAAATAACCTTCCTAAACCTGAACTCTGGATATTCATTTATGAGGAATGACCATGACTTAATTTTTTCTTTTTATAAATTTAGAAAATAGGTGTAAGTTGTTGTATTATAGATGACAGTAGTGAATAGTCTTCCATTCTTTTTTTTTTTTTTTTTTTTTTGGTAGCGGGGATCAAACTCATGACCTGGTACTTGCCAGGCCGGCGCTTATGCCACTGAACTAAATTCCTGGTCCTAGTCTTCCATTCTTCCTAAACGTTTTTATTTCTTTTAGGAACAGGTGTTATCTTCACAAGTTTCATAATCAGAATGCTATTAGAAGAGTTACTCTCAGAAGTCTCTCCCCCAGCCTCTTAGTTCATGTAATGCCCTTGCGTTACTCATTTTTACTGGTTTCTTATGTATATTTCTAGGGTTTATGCACACTGCATTCTTAAGTGTCCAAATTTCTATATAAGAGGTGACATGCTGGTAACTCTGCTCTCTGTCATGCGCTTTTCATTTAACAATAAATATTTTAGGAGTCTTTTCATACCAGTAAAGAGAAAGAATTCGTACGCATTTTCTCTTCTGCTTTTTCTCCTTTTCTTTCTTCCTCGGTTCTTTTCCTCCTTTCCATCTTTCTTCCTTTTGGGTGTGACTAGATAGTGTTTTATTCTGTGATTGAAACACAGCTTATTTTGTCAATCCATTACTGGTTAACTCTAAGGGGATTTCTAAGCTTTTGTTTTAACGAATTATAAAGAATGATCTTACATGCTACATGCATACGTGCCTTTTCCTGCTATGGTAGTGCAGGTAAGTCTGTATTTTTCATTTCAAAAGGACAGTTGACTTCAAAGGATATAGATGTTGGTAACTTGGTAAATTCCAGTAACAGGTTTCTCAGTAGCATCACAAATGAGGTTGTCATCAAACTTGCTGGTTTTGCCAGATCGAATGATTGAAGCATCATTTCAATTTTTTCTTCTATTGTTAGTAAAGCTGGACACATTTTATGTTTTTGCATGTATTATTTTCTTATATAAATTTTGCATATTTCTTTTCCTGTAAGCTATCTATTTACAAACTTTGCCTATTTTTTAATTTACTTTTTTTATAGCTTGAAGATTAAATCCTGGACCTATGCACACTAAGCAAGTGTTCTATCTCTGAGCTTCACTTTGATATTTTAAAAAATTAGTTTGTTGATTTTAATTTTCAGGGGCTTTTTTATGCTATGGCTTTTAGTCTTAGTCTTAGTCAACAGAGTTCCTTGACAAGAGTAGGAACTTACCTGGTAACAAAAAGGAAATTCTAAGGCCTTATAATTTTATATTCCAAATTCATTTGGAATTTATTCCATAGAATCTCATGAGGAAAGGAGCTAACTTTATCATTTTTTAAATTTACGTGGCATAATGGCTGCCTAATTGTTTCAATACCATATCTCCTTTTACTCCATTAATTTAAAATACCACTTTGACATATTTTAAAACTTGTATGTACTTACGTCCATTTCCGAGATTTTCTATTTTGTACCATTAATCTTTCTTGGCCTGGCTATATGCTCTTTAATTTATTGAAATACTACATTTTATTTTTAATAACTGTATAAGGCTACTCAATTTTCATTGTACTTTTTTCACTTTTCCTAGTTACTTTTAATTTGTTAATGTACAACTTCAGGATTAAATTATAGTAAGCTTAGGTAAATAAATAAATTATTCATTTATAAAAATAAAAATATTAATTAGGATTGCACTAAGTATATAAGTTATTCAGGGAAAAATCACATATTGATGTTTCCTGTCACATGTCTTCTATTTATTCATATATACTCAGTATCCTTTAGGAGTCCTGTAAAGTTTTCTTCCTAAAAGTTTTAAGCAAGTTTTCACTCAGTTTATTTCTAGGTAACACATTGTTAAGGATATTACAAATATTCATTATGTACTTTGAGATATAATTCTAAATATTCTATTATATAGAAGCTAAAAAAATCTTTTTCCCTCACCCTCCTAGGTTCTCTAGCTGAAGCCTTGTAAATGAGATTAACAAAAGACAGGTTCACAGGAGAAAAACATACACATTTATTCAGCATAAGTTTTATGTGACATAGGAGGATTCATAAGGAAATGACCTATAGAAGTCATTAAGTCTAGAGGTTTTATTTGACAGGTTTGATGAAGAGTGGAAAGCAGTGGAAATATGTGATATGATGAAAGGGTGTAGCTAAAGGTAAGTCCCTGAGGGAAGTTAACAAGCCCTGTTCATTCTGATTCCTGTCTATGACTGTCCAGCTTTGAGACTATTGATGTTTCTTTCCTCTGGGCATAGGAAGGGAACCTCTATGTCTTACAACCTGTTTCAGAGGAAAGTCAGAGAGTTCTTTTTGCATCCACCATTTACCAACTTCCCTAAGCTTAAATACTCAATATGTCAAGGCACCACATTTTAGGACAGAGTGTCCCATACCCTGTCACCAGTACTTTATCAAGCTGTTTTATTTATAGTAAGTTTGGAGTTGAAAGCAATAAGTTTTCTCAGTTTTATGATTATGTTATCTACGAATAGGGATAGATTCGTTGTTTTCTAATTTTTTTTTTTTGAGTAGGGAAATTGATTGGGGAATAGGAGTGAAACCAGGAATGGGGAATAAGAATAGTTCCTGAGAGACTGGAGGGGTCCTGAGTGGGTTGCTGATGAGCCCACTTCTTTGAGAAAGTTTATAGAGCAGAATCACAAAGTGGGTAAAATGTGGGTCAAAACTATAATCAACCGATAAGATTATAAAGTATAGCTGCTTGGTTAATATTGATCCAATAGTAGCAAATATGGATGACATCATTCACCTTGGTTGATAATCTATAGTCTTAGTCTTGTCTTCAGTCTTAGTAGTCTTAGCCTTAGCCTTTGCCTTAGTTTTAGTGGGTGGGAGAGGATGGCCCACCACAAAGAGATAATGCTTTATTTATACAGGAAATCTCTGTTCCAAAAGAGTGACAACAAGAAACTCAAGCTTCCATTTATCCCTTAGGGAAGAATGCAAATCTGGCCATTGTGACTTTAATCCTCTTCTGATGCGCCTTCTCGCCTTAGGCCACAATTTTGGTGTGCTGTCATCTTCCGCACTGACTTCCTCGAGTTCCTTGCCTTGCCTGACTGGCTATAATATTTCTACCTAATTTATTCATCTGTAATAGTCCCCCCTCTGAAGAGATATTTCTAAGTGTGGGTAGGGGAGAATGGGCATAGTTTCCACCTAGCTGCTTTAAGATGAGAAGCCTCAGTGTAGGGGAGACTACAGTCAGAGGCCTTATCCAGAGAGTTAATCTAATGGATCTTGAATAAAAGTCTTGCTGCAGCTTAGCAGTTATAATCTCCCTTTATAAGGTAGAGCTAGTGGATGTCAGTAAAAGGAGTCTGGAAAATTTGTTGTTGGTTCTATATGCATGATCACTTTGGGTTTGACAGGCTGTAGGCAAGAATAAACAAATTTTCAAAGACATTAAAGCACGTATAATCAATGCATGAACACTAGAATGGAAGGCAGGTTGTGGAAAGAGCCACATCCCTACTTCTCTTAAGGGACTGGAATAGTGATTGTAACCAGCTGGCTTTTAGCCTCTAGTACTGATGGAGGTTAACTATAAGTCTGATATTTCTTGTCGCAAATCTTTGTAGTTTTAGCTGTAAGAAGATGAAGAGTTTGGAGATTTGGAAGGACAATTTTAGCTAAGGAATTCAAAGACTTGTTGAGTTTTACAATTTCCACTGTAGCTTTTGTAGCGTCACTGAACTGTAACTGTGGTAGTCAGCTACAACAGGGTAGCTTGAAACTGCCAGAAGGGGTCAGTGATTGGAGCCCCTTGCTATATCTAGCATGTATTACTATAATATTGTGTTTATACATCTTCCAGTTATACTAGTCTGCTGGTTGTTTAAGACCAAGTTAAAGGGAAACTTATGTTAATAAAAATTAACTTCTTACTGTCTATCAAGTTCAGTTAATTTTTCTCAGGCATTACTTTTGGAACCATGTGCAGAAACTCTCAGTTCTTCTGTCCGTGTCAGCCACCAGGATGGGCCATGATCTTTCTTGAACATACTGCTTTCTGAGAAAGCACGGGAGATTTTCCTTCTTTGGTAACCCTCTTTTTTTGCATACTGAACATTCATTGATTCCTGTGCTCTGGGGTGCAGCAATCTCTCTGCTCAGGAGTTTGGGTGACTCACCAAAGTTATAGGATCTTATAGAAAAGGTCCTCTCATATCCTGGGTCCTCTTTGACCTTGGAGGGCTATCCTGTTAGCCCAGGCACTTTTCTAGTCCTGGTATCCAAACGTCAGTTGTTGAACACTCAGAATAGAAGATCGGTGCATTGGTATCGCAGTGGAAGCAGTGAGTTTAACTATTATAATCTCAGCTGGATATCAAGCACTTTGAATTATAAAATATAGCCAGAGAACTGTTATTTCTTACCAATCATGATTGCATTAGAAGTTGAGTTTCTGCAACGTGTTAATAGGCAAAAATTACAGAGTTTTACAGAGAAAATTTGAGATCAAAAGCCACACAGTATTTCAGCATGGCAGTCATGATTTTATCTTTCAAACACATGTAAATGTCTATCAGTATAGCATAGCCTTTTTAGTCAGTCATCTCTATCTAGTACCCAAAGAAGCTCTCACCTAATTTGTTGTCCTTTAATAAAATGTCATCAAGAAAGCATGCGACATTGTCTGAACTGCTCAGTCCCTAATAACATAAAAAAACATAAAATGTAACATAAAAGTTTATCACATAAACTTTTTTTAAAACTATCATTTAACTAGTGGTCTCATGCTGGCTTGACATATACTTCTTATCATAAGTTTCTGGAACACAAGAGAAAGGCAGATATCTGAGTCTAAAAGAAAAGGTTATCACTATGGACAATCCTAGTTGTACATCTTAGAAGACTTGTGCACCTGGAAGGCATGAATACATTTAGTACCCCCAAGAAATTAGCAATAATTTAACAGCTATATGGAAACCTTTGTTTCTTAATTTAGTTTTGTACCAAGAGCATTTTTTTAATCAGAAAACTACTGGGAACTGGCCAGTCTCCCACTCCCCTGGGTGAGTGTACAGCAAAGGATAAAATACAATAGACAAAAGTAATATAGTGTATGGGGTCCAGGAAGATCAGAACTCTTGTGGCTAAGACCCCGACTTCTCTGACATGGGCACTATTTATTCAGCGTATCACATAGAAGGAGGTGTGCAGGGAATCGCTGAGGCAGAAATGGCATAAAGGTGAGCAAGGCCTTGTGAAAACTGGAATGAAGACATTCCAAGCAGTAAATCTGAGCTTAGTGAAAGATCTGTTTTTTCTCTAAGGTTGGCAGTTATTGCCCTGGAATTCTGAGTGGGAGTCAATGTTCTCAGCTGCAATGTTATCTTGCCTTCAGAGATGCCACAACGTCACAGGCCACTACAGGTCTCTACTATGACCACTGGCATGGAGAGTTCTATTTCTGTATGCCAGCTGCTAGCTTATCAGGCAAATCACCTAGGCCTGGGAAAGACTCATAAGTTAATATAGAAAGCCAAGTGATTGATTTTAAAGCCTGCCTCAACATGGTCTCCATCAGAAAATATTATTGTTTTACCCATGGAAAACTTAACCTTTTAATGATAACCAATGCAAACATATTACAATTACATGTTTAGCAATGCTTATGGGGTGTGTCTCCCATAAGTTTATGGAAATTATTGGGGTTTCATTAGTGAATGAAGACAGGATTAAATGTTTCCAGGCAGCTGTTGTTTTATTCACTAAGTGGTGACTCGGGGACCAAGGGTATTTCTTTAATACTTGGCTATTTCTTTAATACTTGTTTCTGTTGGCTGTTGAAGAATCCCTTGAAATTTAGCCAGTGAGGTGACATCTTTTATCAAGGCACCTGCTTCTTCACTGAGCAGTGGTTCATCTGTGTATTGCAGTACTGTGGCTCAGGAAAATTTAAAAGAGGTCAATTCATGGGAAAGCACTTGTCCAAAAATATAAGGACTATCTCTTAATGCAAAGAAAGACTGAACATAAGGTAACTTTGACCATTTTCGCTCTCTATTACAATACAACTGTAGTGAAAACAGTATCATAATTGATACTTCCCTGTCCATTTACTTCATCTTTAGCAGGTAGGCAAGACATGTGTGTGGATGCAGAAGAATATTAAGTCACTCTCAATGCATGAGGGTTGAGTGAATTCCAGTGCTTAACAGTACATTCCAAAGGAGTAATGGAATTTGACATTGAGTTTCCCAAGAACAACAAGGAGAAAAATAGGCATCCTTTTAAATACCTACTTAGTTTTTATGTGCCCTCAAGACATCCCCCAGGCTACCTGCTCCAGAGTAGGTGGCTGCTATCTAGACAACGACCAGAAGATAGGTCAGGCCAGACTATTCACCCTTACTGACAAACACTCCTGCCTTCTCCAGAAACTCACATTTGAACTCCAAAGCATGTTTCAAAAAGCACAAACTGCAATTGATTCTTGCTAGAATGAGCATGTTTAAAGAAGGAAACAGTGCTACAAAATTAAACCAATGATCAAGAGACGTGAATACCTGCTGTCCAATTCTTTGAAAGAGAGTGAGAGGGGGAAAAAGATTGAAAGTAATTGAAACACTTCCCAGCCTGCAAAAGCAGTCACTTCTACAGATAGATAGAGGCAAGCAATGGCTCAGAAAAATTCTGCCCTGGGCCCCGGGGAGAAGAAGTCATTGAGACATTTGTGTTATCTACCTAATGACCCAGATGATCTCCCTTAGCCAGAAGACAAGGCTATGTTTTACTCAAAATCCACTCTAGAGATTACTATGTCTCTATATCTGTAACAACTAGTAAGTCCATACACAAAGCAGGAATGTAGAACCCTGCCTGCAAAAATAAAATGTCCCTTTAAAGAAACATCATAATCTTCCCTTGTTCTCAATATAAATTTACCATCATTTAACAAAAAAAGGCATAAAAAAACAAGGCACATGCAACTGCCAAACAAGAATGGCAATTTCTGATTACCTAAATGAGTCATAATCCAGAATCGGTGAAGCCTAGGCAGTCTTACCTCCTCCCAATTATCTTCCTGGGGTCTCCAAAATGACATAGGGGAAAAAGAATGTAACTGCCAATCTGCTGGATGTCAGATACACTGAGTTCCTGTTCCCTGGACTTGAAGAATGAATTGTAAGGAACAATGGAGGTTAAGAGTAGGAAAATGTATTGGGGAATAGGCATGGAGAATTGGAATAGCTCCCGAGACAGGAAGGGTTCTGAGTGGGTTGTCTGTCCTTTCTAATTTTATATGTCTAACTTGTTTCTTTAGTTTAATTCCATTTTTTAATATCTTAAATATAACATTAATAGTGGTGGGATTATTAGGCATTGTTATAGTTTGTGTTAGATGTCCCCCCAAAGCCTTATATAGTCATAGGATTTTGCAGAGGTGGCTGAATCTACAGTATATGATTGATTCATGGTGCAATGCTAGGATTAAGGGTGCTAGGATTAGGGAGATGAGTGCTATCTACCCTGGATACAATATAAGGGGCAGAAAAATGCTTGCTGTTAGTAGCCTAGATACAACATAAGAGACAGAAAGAGACTTGCTGTTACTTGTAGTTTGTTGTTTGTTTGGTTTTGCTACCTTCTGCCTACCATGAACTGTTTTTCCTCTGTGATGCCCCTCTGCCAAGCTTGCCTTGGAACCAGCTGACTATGGCCTAAAACCTCTACAAACTGTGAGCCAAATAAACTTTTCCTCCTTTAACGTTGGGTATTAGGTATTTTGTCTCAGCAGCAAGAAAAAGTAACTAAGACAGACATCTTTTTCACTGACTTTAACAAAAACATGTGTTTAGTCTTTGTATTTGCACATCTTATCATGACATATGCAGATCATGGTAAGGAAGTGTCCATCAGTTACTATTTAACTTTTTCCTATCAATTGCTATATGATTGAGACTTCTTATGAAAATCAAGAGGAAATATTAAATATATGTTTTAATGGAGATGAGTTTTTCTAAATTTATTCATATGATACATTTTACTAACATTTCTAATACTGAACCTTTTTTATATTCCTGGGAGATGTGCATGTATAGAACATGATTTCATTTGTCTATTCTTTTCATATGACTTATTCTTTTCATGTGTTTGTGAATTCTGTTTGCTAATGAGTTGTTAAAGATTTTTGTATTGATAATAGTGACCGTGGAGAGTGATTTTCCTTTTTTGTGCACTTCTGTCAGGTTTTGGGAATCAGTGTGATACTTATTTCATTAAAACTGTTTGAAAACTTTACTTTTTTTTCTATGTCCTGAACCAATCAAAATAAGATTGGAATTACCTTTCCTCCTAAGGTTTGATACAATTTCCCCAAGGAAACATCAAGGGCTAGTAGTCTTCTAATGGATAGTACTTTTGCAACTTTATTTATTTTGATTATGCATAATTGTCTATTTCAATACTGTATCTCTTTAGGAATATTGCTGATAAATTACATTTTCTTAAAATAACCCCATTTCATCCAGATTTACAAATAAACTTGTTTACACCTGTGTAAATTATGATTTCAAAAGTCTGCCTCCATTTTTATACTTATTTCCTCTTTGATAATTCTTATTTTGTTGTTTTTGTCATTTTCCCTGCTTTCTTGATCAGGTTAATTAGCACTGTACTTACATTCGAAAAGTTTCTCTACCTTGTTATCAAATGTTGAGCATCCAAAAATCAGAAATCTGAAACATTTCTGGTCCCGAGTGTTTCAGATAACAGATACTGAACCTATACTGACCTGCGGGCTGAATTAAACTTTTGTTATCAAGGGTATCTTGTGTGTTGTTGGATGTTCTCTAGCTGTAACAACCAAAATGTTTCCGGACATCCCCAAGCATCCTCAGAAGGGCAAAATTGCTCCCACTTGAAAGTCATATACAGTACCAGAGCAACAGAGTGTTTCTTTTCGAATGTGGTCCTTCTGTGTGAACACCTCCTCACTCGCCGGGGTCAGATTTGATTCAGGTGGAATTTTGCCACCAGCCCAGTGTGGCCCTCAGTGCCACCCCAGAGGCCTCCCCTTGCCCACTATCAAGGGACATCTCCTTGACTTCCAAGGTGCTGCGGTCACTCTCAGAGCTGTATTTTGCTATATCTTTTAAAGGTCTACCACCTCCAGGTTCCTTGACGCCTTTCCTCTGCTAGTTTTTTCTCTGCCACCTCAGGATGCAAGCCCTTTGTCACCCCTGGGCTCTCTGGTTTTAGATCTGCTCTTGGCAGCTCTTGCTACATGCTGTGTCCCTGAAAGAAGAAGGTTTCTCAGAGACCTCCAACTGCTCCCTAGTGCTCTGTTCCTCTGCCTCACAGTGTTCCTGTCTCTGCCAGTATCATTACCTCTCACAAACCATCGGCAGTTTTGAAGTTTTCACACTTTCTAGTATTTTTAGAAAATGCAATTTGTGGTAATTTTTGTTTGTGTCTGTTTTTTCTGGATCTATTCATCGTATAGATTTGTATACAGGAAGTGGGAGACTCAGAGCTAAATTGTCCAGTTTCTTATTAAAACCAGAGCCCTGGAAATGGATTTTGGATTTTTTTTTTTTAGAGGAAAATTCTGCTGTGGTAGATGTGATGGATTGGCACTCACTCCTTACATATTCCAACCTCCCCATGGTGAATCTTCTGTGCTTCTTACTCCTTTGCAGATGGATGCTGGCTTTGAGGTTTTAGATATCAGAAATACTCACGCAGGGTTTTGAAGGTCGGTGGCAGAGCACTAAGAGAGGCCATCTGCCTACTGTGCAGCTTTTCTCCCTTGAAACACAATCCTAGAGATCTTAGCACTTTTCTTCATTAGAGATCCAGCATCCAATCATTTGTTTCTTGGTGGCAAGATGCGGCTATAGTCGCAGCCCTGTCTCGACCTCATCTCTGGCTCTGAGCCAAGAAAGTGTGCTTTCAAAGTCAACAGATCCACGACAGCCTCCTGATTCTGATCATCTTGATTACCACGGAGGCAGAAATTCCACTGCCAGACTAGTGCTGCAGTGTTGCTCTGAAGTGTGCTTTGCTAGCCCTTCCTAAGATTTTGAAACAACAAACTCCATTTCTCTTTATAACCATTAGAATGCTTTTGGTTTTCTGCAACCAGATCCTGTCTCATGCAGTTACTTCTTTTAGAATTATTGCCAGCAATAATCTTCAAGTAACAGAAAGTGAGTTTGGTTATCTGACCTACTTGGGGATCATTAGATTACCAGCCGAAAACTGTGGCATGGCACGAAATGGTCACAATGATGCTAATGGTTAGTTATTTAAATGACCTTTTATGCTTACCTGGGATGAAGCCTTACAGGAGCCAAGTTTTAGGCAGACTGAGTAGCTGATGTGATGGACCATTAGGGCAGAAATATGCAAGGCAGGGACTTGAAGGGGAGGTGGTTCTTTCTGATTTCTAGAGACTTAAAAAGTAAAATGGAAAGGGCAGAATTTTAAATTCTTGCTTCAGTTAAGAGCAGAGAACCAGAAACCTGTTCTGAGTGGCTGAAAAATGTATATCAGCTTTAGAAACTTAAGAGTTGGTATAGATGAAAACAGACGTAGTGTCCAAATTTACAAGTTGGTTGAGTTTGCAGTCTTTCCTGGTGTATTTTGGGGAAATAATGGGAACAAGAAATGAAACAGGAAAATTTTTAGGGATTTAGACTAGTCTTAGTACCCTAAGCATAAGGTCCATTAAGCTTTGCTTGTCAAAAAAGAGGAAACCCACCCTTTCATTCTTTGGGGATCAAGCAGAACACCTGCTTACTGAAATGGGGCTCCCGGTTTCAACACAGATGATGGCATTGAAGGCGGAATGGCAGTTGACAGTCATCAGATTGAAAGGGTGGGCGTGGGTGCTGCGGTAGGCAGCAGGTTCAAAAGTGTTGCAGTGGTTTAATCTGCAGAGAGTTTTGGCAATGGGGAACAGGACCTTCAAACTGAACTGTAAATGCAACTGAGCAGGGTTCTAAAAGGCTCTAGCTCCGGCAAACACAGCAATTCTCTTGACTTATCACCGTGGAGAGTGACAGTTCTTTATTTGATGTCTAATGGTGCATTCATGCAAAGTGCATTTGAAAAACAGCACTGTCACAAATCTGTCTTATGGCTATTTTTGCTGTACTTCACTAAAAGAACCTGTGACCATTTATTGAAGTTACTGTGTACCTAGACTTTGCAGGGATTACTGGGATCTATTTTGATGCTAAGCCTTGCTGCTTAAACATCACCGTGTTCTATCAGTTACAGTTGTGGCTTATGGAGCTCAGGTGATAAGTGGGGGCTTGGCCTGCGGCAGACTCATCATGAGCACATTGGCCTCACAAACATACCATTGCAATTTTCCCTTCTCATGAATGTAGACTTTAAATAGAGATATTGACAGTTAGCAGAATATACATGTTGGCGCACTAACTTCAGGAGTGAGATCTATCTTGATGGAAGTGCCAAGAGGAAGCATCTAAAAGCAACTTTGCATGTAACTCCAAAGAGTTAACAAATGACTGTATCTCTTTTCTGAAGGAACTGCATCTACTAGTGTCATCCTCGACCTCTCGAAAGAACCAAAGGTGGTATTTCCTATCGTATTGCCTTTTAAATTGGTTTTTCATTTTGGAGAATAAAAAGTGATTTTTTTCCCTGAAATTAATAAGGTGGTGATTTAAATCCTAATGGCTGTTCCAGATGTACTATATTTAAAGAGTGAATCGACACTACCCCAGCATATGGTATGCAGTCATTGATTTGGAAAATGATTACACTAAAACAGCTGGAAAGATTTCTCATGCTCAGGGCCAATCAAATCTGGCAGCTTTATGGCTTATCTGGTAGAAAGAAACATTTTGCGCGCGTGCACACACACACACACACACACACACACACACACACTTCAGAAATGCAGTGTATGTTAGTTTCAAAATCCAAATCCTTTAGTAAGGCCCTTCAAGCATTCTATCTCTTCTTCCTGGCAGGAGTGGAGAGAGGGACAAGTTGCAACAATTTGTGTTCCATTCGAAAGTCATATTCCGACATACATCAGATTCTGAAAAATACCATGGAGTTAGAACTCTGAACCTTCTCAGTTATATCCTTCCGGCACACAGTAGTTTTACTAAGTGTTTAGAGTGCCTCTTACTTATGATGGCCTATTGTCGTGATATCATCAGTATAGGTGATATCCTCTAAGGTTGGTGGTTCTATTGAAATGTGGTCACAATTTTAATGTGGAGCAACAGATTTCAAGCCATTTTGGTTTTTGTTGAATATCTCAATTGCTTAGAATTTTTCTGACACATAGTATGTACTCAATAAGTATGTGTGAAAAGAGAGGCTGTGTTATGATTTAGACTTCTAATCTAAAAGTTTGATGTTCAGAGGTGAGGCCTAGTGGGAAGAGGCAGGTCACTGGGGACATGATCGGGAAGGATACAATCAAGTCCCTGACTCCTCCCCTTCTCTCTAATTCCTTGCTGCCATTCAGTGAACAGCTTTCCACTATCATGTCATTCTGCCATACTGTTTCTGCCTTGGAGCCAGGTGATCATGAACTGAATCCACTGAAACTATGACCCAGAATAAGCCCCTCTTCTTTAAGTTGCAGGTGCTGGATATTTTGTCCCAGGTATGGAAAAGCTTGCAAATGCAGGACAGGCTGGAGTTGGGTATAAAACAACCAATATCTCTTGAGAACACATTATCACAAATATCCACAGAGTAGAGTTAGTCTTAAGACAGGTAGGGTAAGGTAAACTATTGCCTCTTTGAGGAAAGCAAAGTTCTTGTGTTTTCTACTTCTATGGACAGAGAAAAAACATTTCCCAGGTCCATACCTAGAAATGGAGTGCAGCAGTATCACTTTCCACTAAAGGTTGGCTTGAGAAGGGATGATGTGGGAGACAGCCTAAATTTCTGTGAAGAGGTGAATATATGGGTGGTAGTTTAAACCATGAATAACAACTCAGCCATGAAAAAAAAAAAAGGAAAAAAGAACTGATATATTCACTATTGGATGAATTTCAAAATCTTGATCCTGAGCAAAAGCCTGATACAACAGAGTATACATTCTGTGACTTCAAGTCTATGACAGGCTAGAAATTAGAAATCTAATCCATAGTAAATGGAAGCAACCAGTTGTTACTTAGAGCTGAGGGAAAGGGAAGAAGGAACTGTCTAGGATGATAGAAATGTTTTGTATCCTGCGTGCGTGTGGTGGTGGTTACATGGATGCATAATTTTGTCAAAACTCATAGAGTTGAATGCTTTAAGTAGATGAATTTGGTTGTCTGCTAATTATTCTTTTATAATGCCGACTCAAACAAAAGAAGAAAAAGGAAAAAGAACAATATTTTATTACTGGAGAATATTTCAGTATGAAGGACAATGTTGACAGTAACTTCAAAGTAATATCTTCATGACCTCATAGTCTTAAAGAATTTCTCAAAATTATGAACCAGTAAAAAATGACCAAACACACTTATTAAACTTGCTCTAAACTTACCATTTATGTCCTTCTCATTTATTGTCTTCTTCGTATTTGTTGATGTTTTTGTTCGTTTGTCTTCATATCTAAAAACATTTTTCTGAGTTTTCTATCTTGACTACCAAACCAAATGCACCATATTTCCAAATATGGTCTCTCGTCTTTCCTGTCATTAGTACTCACAGGACTTTCATTTTTTAAACTATTTGATATCAAAGAGGGTCACACTACTCATCATGTCAACTTTGGTTACATGTAACATCTTTTTTTTTTTTTTTGTACCTGGGATTGAACTCACGATCTTGTGCTTTCCAGGCAGGTGCTTATGCAGCTGAGCTAAATCCCCAGCCCTACCTGTAACATCTTTAAACCTAAACTATTTTTTCCTAAAAACTAAGATTTACTGATGAGGATAATATGAGTCAATGCATATGAAAATATACATAGAAGAAACTATGCAATTAACTTATCATTTCATCTCTACTCTGAATGCAAAATTTTTTTTAAAACCATAGTCATTGGAGAAAAACATCACATTTCATGGAAAGAGGTAATTATTCTACTAGCACTCATTTTTCCTTTCTGAGTTCTCTGAGTCATTTTTCTATAAATTATTCCATGTTTTATATCTTCAGTGATGTTTTTGCTGGTTCCATTTCTTTTGACAACATACTTTTATCTATTATGTATTAGTTAAAGTAAACACTTTTCTTGAGTGATGTTAAGACTTCTTCAAGCCATGTCCTAGTGTCTCTTTACTTTTATATTACAGTTTTTGTATACTTAGTCCTCACTCTCTATTGCATTGTAATCTGCTTCCCCTTCCTACTTCTAGTCTGAAGTTGTAATTTTAAAGATTAGTAATGACCTTAATTTTAAAAAAAGTTGCAGTTTTTATGTTTATCCTCTCTGTAGCTTTTGACATGACAGATCAATTCTCTTCCTGATTCCTTCTCTCTTCTTATCCTATAAATGTACTGTCTGACTTATGTGAACTATAAAATGAAACAAGCAAGTCTACTTACAAGCTGTCCCATCAATATTCCTTTCTAACTCACTCTGTGTTGGTTTCTTCACCACAAGAAGCCTCTTCTCTGTCCTTCAAAGTCAATCCCTTTCATGAAAACCTGTGCACACCAACCAGTAAATGTAAGTCCTCATCCTTTTTTAACATGGATAATGCTTTCCTAGCACCCTGACAGTTGCTTTTCTTTTCTTTTTGTATTTAGTGGCATAATTTACTAATATTCTTATCCTCCCTTAAATTTGTAACCGATTTGAAGGCAGGATGTTTTCCATTTGTTTATAGCTTTCATAGAAAACCTCACAAACCTCACATGATAGGTATATAATCTATAGCCTACCCAAATAAAGATAAATCCTAAAATATAATGTTGTGAGGAGGGATGGTATACCTGGTGTTACCCATCGTGAGTGTGAAGGAGTGCTAACTGTCTAATATGATCAATGTAATTAAGGGGTAGGTTATTCTTTATCCATACTGAAACCAAAAAGTCCCGGTTATGGCTTGTGTCTAGATGTCCCCCCAAAGCCTCAAGCAGTCATAGGTGGGACTTTTTCAGAGGTGGCTGAATCTAGAGTATGTGATTGATTCATGGTATAGTTCTGGGACTAAGGGTGTGTAAATACTAAGTCCACTGGAGCCAACCTAATTCCAGTAGCCTGAATACATTATAAGGGACGGAAAGAGGCTTGTCTTTTCCTTTGTTTACTTGCTTTTGCTGCCTCCTGCCTGCAATGAACTGTTTCTCTGCGATGACCCTCTGCCAACACACTCTACCTCAGCCAATTACCTAGCCAATTATGGACTAAAACCTCTACAAACTGTGAGCTAAATAAACTTTTCCTCTTTAACTTTGGGTGTGGTGTATTTTGTCTCAGCAATGAGAAAAGTAAGACAAATCCATAGTACGTAATTTATATCACACTGTGATATTAAAATACTATATTTTGCTATGGTGGTTTTAAAAGTGGTGGCTGATATTTTAAAATTAATCATCATATCATATATTTCATGTAATATATTCTCAGTCTTAGGGCATAAGCCTGAAAAAGCTATTACTTCTGTTACGGTTAGTTATGGCCAAGCAGCAAGCAAGCAAGTAAACAAACAATAAGCTCTTAAATTCCAAGTAGACATGAAAATCTAAGCTGAGGCAACAGCTTGAAAGGAGACGCTTTTTAAGTGTGACTTTGAAAACAAACAGCTCAAAGTTCATGCCATAAAGCCTATTTTGAAAGAGTATATGATTACATGAGGCAATTTTATGACCAAAAGTGAAACAAACAAACAAAAAATCCTCAGTGAAGGAAAGAGAAACGAAGAGTTGAGAAGTAAACTTAGAGAGATGATTTCTGATGAGTGTCTCAGCACAAGCTACTCTCGTCCTTGGGTTAAAGTCTGGGGGAGAAGACATTTAAATCACTGAAATTTTCAGTCTCTGAGTAGAGATGCGACTTGTGCCCTGTCAGAACTTCAGGCCCAAATTGCAGCCTTGGGGTTTTCCCTGTGCAAACATGGAAGACTGCAGCAGAACTGTGCAGCCGTACACATCCTGCCTGCACAAAGGCAGTAGGCAGGGTATTTGAGTTCTGTATTCTCTGGAAAGAGGAGTTGACTCCTGAGTAATAGATGTGACATGCTCCAAGTGACAGGAGTTCCCGATGAAAATGCCTCTTCCCCTGTTCTATAAGATTCACCTCTAACTCCACTGTTGGCCTAGGGAGGAAGAAATGACTCAGTCTCAACTTCAAATGAGTGAGGAGAACTGGGATTCCTTGGTTTTTTAAGCATCCATCAGGATAAGTGGCAGTACAAAGCAGAGAAGTGATGGAAAAATATTTAAGAGAAAAACTTTGGCACTTTTTAAATGAATATATATGACTGAAATGTCGCATAAGCCATCATCAGACAATAACATATTGTAGTCTGCATAGTGGGTTGCAACCCATTATTGACCATCAGTTTACTGTGCTGTATTCAGTATTTTCAAAGTAAATGAAACATAAATTTCAACATCGAATAGAAAGCAACATAATATATCTTGAATCATTAGGGAATTTTGTTTCACAGAGTTCCTTTTCAGTTTTACAAATTTGCGTATGTATACCACATTACAGTATTCACATATTTCTTACTGTGGCCAGAGTTTTAAAAGTATGAACTTTTTTATTTTGAAGTTTAGCCAACTGATTCCAAAATTCAGCGTTAGTTATTCCTCATTAAGAAACTGAAGGTAATTATTAGCCAAAAAAATGGGTGGGTAAATAAAAGTCTTTGGTAGGTATTTCTTTCACAGAATAAAGTCATCTCTCACCTTTCATTGTAGAGTGACCTGTTGCCATCTGATGTACAATGTTTGTGCAGTACCGTTTAAGATTGAGGACAGCTTGCATCAGCTAAATGTAATACAGGTAATGCAGAATGATTGTAATTCATTGTAAATAACTGAAAAAAAAAACCAAAAAAAACTAGATTACTGCATCCAAGTATAAAGACAGAATCCTCAATGCAGCTGAATGTGTTCTAGAAAGACAAGTGGCATTTCTTTAATTCTGGTCACAGACTTTTTAAAACCTAACTAGTGGTTTTTATACAGGTGCAGTAGAAAGTGCTAGCTGGGACACAGGCAACCCCTTGTCTAGCCATAAAGAATAAAGGACCATATGCTTCCTCGTGATAATCTTTGTTAGTTAATTGAAATTAGTTTTGGGGAGACCTCAAGAACATTTGCAATGTTACTGATCACTTGTTCCTGGATTAGAGACAAATTTCATTTTTTTCCAAATTCAAGACAGTCTAATGTTGGAAAAAAACAACCCATGAAGTGGGGGAATCAGATGCTCCTTCAGAGTATTTTTCAAAGCAGGCCTTGTTTCATTTATTTTGGAGGTTTCTAGATATCCTCCTCTGTCTCTCTCACTATTAAATTCTGTAGAAAAAATGTTGAAGAAGTAAAAATCTGATATTGATGTAGAAGATATCTTAGATACAAATTATCATAATAGGAATGAGTTGATTATTGGTCTCTTGAACAGACTTGAAGAATAGAATTCAATAGTTCTTGCAAAGCATCCTAGGGAATTTTAAGAAAAAATAGTAACAGAATGATTTAATTCATCCAGAAAATAATAGACTCAGTATGTGGTTTTAACACCTTACTCTTGTTTGAATATGTCTGCTCCAAATTTCAGATGTCTCCAATGTGATAGTAGTAAGAGTTGGAGATTTTTGATTAAGTCATGAGGACTTCTCTCTTGTTAATGAGATTTAGGCTTTCATAAAGAGATTTTACACAGCTTTTGTCTTGCTTACTCTTTGCCCTTTTCCTTCTGCCATGTAAGGATGTAGCAAGAAGGCTTTCATCAAATAACAGATAGTATCATCTTGATTTTGATCTTCTCAGCCTCTGGAACTATGAGATATAAACTTCTGTTCTTTATAAATTACCCAGTATATGGTATTCTGTTATAGCAGCACAAAATAGAGTGACAAACAGCAGTGAAGTCAGAGCCACTAGAAATTTTGCTTAGAGGTGTTCGCTAATTTATAGTCAGGTCGGGTAATGATAAGTCCAGTAACCCAATAATTTCTTTCCCATGGTGATGAAAAAGGGTATGGAAGGGTAGCCTTCTGAACATGGTTAATATGTGTAAAAATATATAGATAGGTTTTGTTGGTTGATCTCTAGAGGTCACCAAAATATGATAACAAGCAAGGTTAAAAACAAAAAAACCATAAATAGGAGAACAATAATATCAGAAAAATATTATGTTGCATCATCTTAGATGCAAGCTGTCTACTTTGTTTTATCATTAGCTTAATGGGATAACAACCCTGCTCCTAATTTCTTCCAGTTTTGGAGGATTCTTAAGAATCCTGGCTTTAGGTCTTTTAGTGAAATGTATGTCCAATGGTCCAGGAAAGATAATCTGGGTTTTTCTAGTTAGAGAACATCAATGTCATGAGGCCTGCTATAGTATTAATGTTAATGGTACCGATACATTTTTTGATCAAAGTTTGAAGTCAGTCTTCTTTCTGAAGACTAGCTCTCTGGGTTTTAGATTATTTTGGTCTATTCCCTAGGATGTTATCATGAGGCTGTTTATATTTGCTAATGATAAAAGTAGGTATATCCTTGAATTCCTTAAAATGTTTGTTCATTTCAGCTTGCAGCAAGGATTGAAGGTGAAATTCCTAAGTACATGGAGTGTTCTCT
This sequence comes from Cuniculus paca, assembly GCA_004365215.1. Lineage (NCBI taxonomy): Eukaryota > Metazoa > Chordata > Mammalia > Rodentia > Cuniculidae > Cuniculus > Cuniculus paca. The sequence continues at coordinate 5,546 of RJWT010003069.1, read as the reverse complement.
TATTAATTTATTAGGTGAAATTTGATGAATCCCAGGAGTTGATTTCATTGCCACTAAAACTCATAAAATACCTTAGGCCAGGGAGAGTTAAGGACCTGGAGAAACATTGCTTATTTTAACTTTAGGATTTCATTCATTTTCTGTACTTCTCCTAAAGATTGAAGATGAATTTTTTTCGTTAGGAAAAATGCAAGGCTTTGCAAGTTCATTGATATGAGTCCTGATGAAATGTGTGCTTTGTCTCTAGAAAAGAGATGAGTTAACTTTCCCCATAACAGAAAGAGACAAAAAATCAAATAAATTTTGTCACTACTACCAGAGCCTTCTTTTCTGGGAAGAAAAAGCCTCAATTCATCCTGAGAATAAGTAAACAATGACTAAATATATTTACTACCCAATTGTGGGGGTGACTGGGCTTGGAAGTGCCTAAAAGGGACTTTGAGACTTTGATTCCTGTCCATGTCCCCTCTTTACAGTCTTGCCAGGATTGTGTTGTTGGCAAGTAAGACTGGATACATCCCTAGCAATACTCTGAAAATTACTCAGTGGATGATATGCAATATCATGTCCAATTTAGATACATCGCCCCACATAATAACATTGTAAAGCATTTTTGCTAACTCCCAGAAGATCATCTGGGTATGATCGATCCCACAGTGGTTCTGTGAATGGCACAAGTATCTTCAAGAAATGTGCATTCTGATCCCATCTGTGTTTTTTTTTTTTCTTTTCTCTGAATTTGGGCTTATCTTTGGAATTACTGACGGCTTCTTTGAATCTCTCCAATTTGAGTGGTTATGAGTGCAATAACGTCAGTAAATGCTGCTTGCTTAACATAGTGACCAGTCAGGTCGTTATTGTAGGATTCTGTCTGAATCATGTTTTTAATGACTTTCCACTTTTATTGTGGCTTAAAGTTTAATTTGTTTCCACTTTTAAAACAAGTTTCTGCAGAGATCAGGAAACATCTGATTCTAAAGCATTACCACATCACGGACCACCGTACAAGCGTACTTACTGTCTGTATAAATATTTGCTCTTTGACTCTTGTTACTTGGCTGTCTCCCTGGAGTGGTAAATCCAGCCATGTGGCTGATTTAACTTTTGGTAGGAGCTCATATTCTAAGGGTGAATTTACATTTGTGATAATATACTCTGCCAAATATTTTCCATTTCTTAATTTTAGGTAAAATAAAATTAAATCGGACTTATCCAAGGGAGTTTTCCAAAAATCTTCCAGAGGTCCAAAATGATGAGTTTTCTTCCTTAGATAAAAGAATGAAGAGCTGGTGGATTCCCAGTATCATAGCAATGGATAGAGGTAGTTGAAAAGGAAAGCAACAGTATTCTGCAGCAAATACGCAACCAGCTGAGGAAGGCTGATGGTCTTCACATAACAGAGAATCATCAGCTTTGTGGAGACAAAGTGAAACTACATTGGCATAAAGTTTCATGAACTCTGCTGCTACACCTTTTAGACAGGCTGGGCAGAAATAAGCAATGAGTTTCAGACTGTTTTCTTGCTGTTGTCAATATCCCAATGCCTTCCCAGAACATTCAGAATCAAAAAGTCAAAAAAGTTTGTCACAATTAGGTATGATATTAGATATTCAGCTGTTTCCGCAGAATTCATTTTCCTGGGCTACACCAGTAGGATACTACTTAAAATCTGAACTTCGCCTTTGTTAACTACTCCAGGAATTTTCTGAATTATATAGCTGACTTAGTCTTAGTCTTTACAATGGCCACATTGATGCACTGTATGATTGTTTATATTTATTTCAAGCTGTTTTTATGAAAAACTATATCTCTAAGAATTACTAAAGGATATTATATTTAAATACTTAGTAAATTGCTAAACAGTATGAAGAGCTATCTGAATGTAAAATTCTGCCCTAAGTTTTACATGATGAAGACACCGTAGTTTAAACATCCCAGATCTCTATTATATAAAACTGGAAACATTAAAGAGTGTTTGAATAAAGCTCATGGCCAAAGATTTTGTCTAGGAAAGGTATCAGAATTTTATCATTGCTAAAGCCACATTTCTTGATATCTCCCTAATTTGCTAAAAATTCTATTAAATTTGTTAAGCTAATATACTCTTGATTTAAACATTGCTAAATACACAGAATACTGATTTTGTTCTGCATTTCTCTTTGGCAAATATTATTCTTTTTTTTTTTTTTTGCGGCACGGGGGATTGAACTCACAACCTTGTGCTTGCCAGGCAGGCACTTAGGCCACTGAGCTAGATCCCCAGCCCTGGTGTTTTTGAGACAGGGTCTCACTATGCCATTCAGGCTGGCCTTGAGCTCACTTTGTAGCCCAGGCTGGTCTCGAACTCACAACGATCCGCCTGTCTCAGCCTCCCGAGTGTTGGGATTACAAGCGTGAGCCACCACACCCGGCTTCAAATATTATTCTTTAGTGATTGCATCCAAGTAGGGCACATGATGTTACTCTATGAGTCACAGAGTTTTATCATTAGAGGGAAGATTCGAGATTCTCCAATCCAAGCACTCGTTGTACAGTTGAGAGTTAAGTGAGTCTCCCTCACAGCTAATGAGTCATCAGGAGAGCAGTACCCCGCAGAGTTTACTTCACCACAGGCAGTAATTCGGATGTCTTGCTGCAGAGCAGCTCTGAACTACTGGTGGTACCTGCACGACTACCCCATTAGATGGCATAGGACAGTCTGACCGGGTTGTAAAGCCACCTGATGGGACAGTCATGCATGTACCACCTGTGGTACAAGCCAGTGGGAATGTGTCATTCCCATTACCAGCTTCATGTCCTTTCCAGTACATCCAAGTCCCCCAACAGTTTGTGACCTTCAACAAATTCTCAGGGGTACCAGGAGCAGACCATTCAGTGAAGAGGAAAGAAAACTTTAATAGTTGTATTGTTAGATGACTTCAGTGCTATTTGTTCCAAGGAATAGTACTTCTACCACTGACTGAATTTTTTAAAAGCTTGCCATATTCATTTTGTCCTTTCTCTTTCTCGCTCCCAATTGCATTGTTGCCTCAATTATTACCTTCTGATAATCAAACTCAGGATTTCAAGAGCAGGACCATAGTATATCTCACCCTCAACTTCAGATTAGATTTGTACCTTTCTTTAATAAGGGGACGAGAGGGTATCTTCAGTAGTTTCCACTTTTATACCTACTTTAACATAGCTTATACCTTCAACCTTTTGCTGGGATTCTGATTTAACCCATTATTTTACTTATTTGAAACCCTAAAACTCTGTACCTTATAGAAAGAAAAACAAATGTAGCAAACAACCAAACCTTGCAAATGTGATCCTGTCTGCTTTTTATGGTGTGAGAAACTAACTTGGACCCAATTCACAGTTCCCATCAACACCTCTGGTAGCATAGAAGACTCAGACCCACCCCAAGGAGCCCTGTGCAGGCCACAGTCTGCTCTGGATCTGCAGGGCTGGCTAGTCCAGAAGACCATTAAATTATTTTATATGTGACAAACCCATCGGTGGTGTCCTCTGTGACAGGGCCACTTTTTCCCTTTTACATCGTTTGTGCCTTGTTCTTACTGTTAGAGCTGTAAGAATGTGGAGTTTCTGTTTCTGTGCCAGCTCTGGCATTTATTAGCCCTCATTGCTTTCAGCTCCAGCAGTGGTGCGTTTTTAGTTCCATCCAGAGGCCTGCAAACAACAGGTACCTCGTAAGTTTCACACGGTTGTTATTAATGATTACTGCTCCTCAGCACCTCATAAGAGATGGTTGGTGCTTGTTTATTCAAAGAAAATGGGCTTTTATGAGTCAGGGACTGTGTAAGCATGGCTAAAAGGAGAACTGACTTATAGGCCCATCTCTTATTTTAATGTTTTTTTTTTCCAATCATTATTTCTAAAGTAAAGCTCCATGCAAGTATTGTTAATGACCAACGTTACTGCAAGTTGGAAAAACTGTAGCAGGATAGACATGTTCACTACTGACCATTGCTTTCACCAATTAAATCTGAAGTTTAGAGTTGCATGGAGTTTTGGTACTTGCAGATACTTGCAAGACATTATTGTTTCAGGTCACGGTTTGCTAACTAATTTTGCAATTATGTCTGTGAATGGAGGAGCCAAACAAGGGAAATATAACAGGAACAAAAGGCTTCGAGTGGGAATCTAGGGACAGCTTCTGTGACTTGCTGTGTTGCTCTGAGCAACTTGATGCACCAATCTGAGTCTATCTTTTTAAAGTGAGATTAGTTGAGAGTTCTTCTAGGATTAATTATCTACAATATTCTATGTCGCTTTGGTTTTATGACTTGCTAGAAATTACTAGGTGTGGAGGGGTGAGATGTCTGCATTCTGTTTCTGAATGAATGAATCATGTTGCTCATATTCCATCATTTGAACTCATCCGTTCCATAATGTAGTAGATTTACAGCCTACCTTCCAAAGCACCTGGGTTATCTGTCTTGCAAATGTGGAGGGTCACAGAATGTTTTTAATAAATTAGGGCCTAAAGAGCAGGCCCATTACATAAGCTTCTCAAAACAGGCACGTGTCAAAGAAACTCATCACAGAAGCTCGCATCTAACATTGAACAGGCCCAAAAGAGGCACGTTTACATTCTGTTGCAAACAATCATCTTCCGGTGGCCCACGGAAGTGTAATGTTTGAATAACACACGAAGGGCACAGAGTTTGCCAGTTTTTGATGCATGGCTGATATTAACATACTTTCTCTTCTTTTACCAAAGGAATAAATTCTCCATGATTATTTTGCGATGCAGTCAAAGGGAAGTCATTGAATTTTTACAGTTTCACAATGCATGTGCCTTCCAAGACCCTGTTATGGTTGTGTTTTTCAGGAACTCTGTTCTGATTTATAAGTAGGGAAAGGCAGTGTAAGAGGAAACTGGAATAAAACTAATGTCAACAAAAGGAAAAAAGTCGAAGGCTGAGGTTTTCTCTTATCTGAAATCAGGTTTAGTTTCAATGCAATTTTCTCTTTTGATCTTCCTGTCTGCAATAGTGTTAGCAACCTTGACTTTATTTATGGCTTCTTGGGATGACCCAGCTATGTGGAGAAGAAGCCTGGTACCAGGCTTCCCTACATACCTTGGTGATAAAGGTCAGTCAAGAGCAGAATTATGTGAGGAAGCAGCTAACTTTACTTGCCGTGGCTTGGCTTTACAATAATGTGGCTAGTCATAGTTAGAAGAGGGTCTCTAACACAGAGGGAAATTTAGAGGTGCACAGTCTCATTTGTACTTTATAGACATGCATATATATGCCTAAGTAGGCATTCAAATATGGCCTGGTAAGTTAAATTTGGAAAGAGTCTGAAGTAAAAAAGAGCAAAAATCCAAAAGGATTGAAATGACCTTTAAACAACAATTTTCAGTTATAGTTTTGGTCTGCAATCAAGGTTAACCTAGCTAATGAAAGGAAGTCACCAACATGGGGGAAATTTCCATCTTCTTGAGTTTCTGACCTTTAGATTATACACCCAATAGAAAAATCAACTTACTGCATTAAGTTTTCACTTAACACTTAAGAAACTTTCTTAAATTGTAG
>RJWT010003068.1:0-37920 GCA_004365215.1 Cuniculus paca | reverse complement strand
AAGAAAAAAGAAAGAAAGAAAGAAAGAAAGAAAGAAAGAAAGAAAGAAAGAAAGAAAGAAAGAAAGATGATGAGATGAAATAGAAGAGAGACGAGAATTGCAAACAGAAAAAACAAAATGTGTAAAGTGCATTTGGCAAGAAACACACTATGACTAATAAAAACCCCTCCTGGAGCTGAAGCAGAGAAGGAGTGGGAATTGACCAGAAAAGGGTAATACCAGGTCAGTAGATTGGACACTGAAATGCAAAACCTTGTTGATCATGTTAACAAGTTTCTTATGTTAATATAGATGCAATAAGTAGACAGGGAAAATAGAATGTTTTGACATGGTTCAGGTGACTGTTTTGGTTGCAATATGCATAAATGATTAAAAACTGTATGTTAGTCAGCTTTTTGTTGCTGTGACAGATACCTGAGGAAATCAACTTAAAGGAGGTAAGATTTATTTTAGCTCATCGTTTCAGAGGTTCAGTCCATGGTCACTTGACTCAATAGTGGTGAGCCTGTAGCAAGGCAGAGTAGCATGATGGGGAACATATCACGGAGCAAAGCTGTTCACCCCTCAAAGCTGTTCACCTCACAATAGCCCATTAAGTTATAAATCCTTCTATAGGTGAGACTAAAACCTTTATATTTTAATCCCATCCCAAATTCCCTACTTTTGACCACTGCTGCAATGATGACCAACCCTTCAACATGGGTATGGGGAGATGTTTCAGATCCAAATATAACAGTGCCATTATGCAATTTATTTATATTTTGATTAACAAAGTACACATTCATAGTTTAAGAGAAAACATTGTTTGTTGGCTCTAAAATTGTAAACTGTATCCAAGAGCAGATATGCAGACATTAGGATCCACTTGCTCAATGCTGTTTTCAGGAATACATCTCTGTCATAGATCTGGTCTCCACTGTGTTAACTTTCTTTTTAAGTAAAATTGCTCCTTATAGTTGGACTCCTAGAACCAAAAATGTATATTGTTACTGCAGCAGGAAGAGGACTTCCTTTTTCCTGGAGTTCCAGTACTGGCCCTTATTGAACACCTTTGGTCCCACGTTCATTAATGCAACGATCATTACAACCATAGAGGTGAATGTTCTCATGGTCAGAGCTGAACAACTACTCACTTCTGGAGCCAAAATGTGCTGTCAATTCCACCTAGACAACATTACCTGAGCAGAGGAAGTGGACATCTCCCATAGCAAAACCCAACGCTGTGAAACAGAGCAGAAATAGCCAGAAATAGAGCAATAGTAACAGATTAAGAGGATATTGTGATAGTAAGAAGTTATTAGATATTGTGGTAAATGTGGATGGGAATTTATTACTGTTTCCTCCTGTGAATAGTGGAGTTTTATCTGCTTCTTTTTGATTCTGGGATGGCTTTAGTAACTTGCTTAATGAAAAGAATATAGCAGAATAAATACTCTGGGACTTCCACTACCAAATCATGAGAAATTAAGATTTCAAAACTAATAATTTTAGTGTCCACTATTTATAATATTATAGGCTAAATCACTAACCAGCTAAAATGTCTGTAATACAAACTCTTACAGGAAGTAAATTTGATGTTCTATGATTTGGGGGACAACGTGGGAGCATTTGGTACTGATGTTTCCAGAAGTACTTTGCTATTCAACCAGGGCTTTTCTGAAGTTGCAAATAGCAACACATTAATATCATTCCCAGAAATACTGCCTCTAAAATTTAGAGAATCAAATTACAGTTATAATTTAGTAACTATTACAACTCCAAAGACAGAATTTCAGGAAGTGCCACTCTCAGATTATTTCTAAAACTGCCACATTAAAGAGGAATTTATGCATATTACATAGTCATTGTTTTTATCTTACTTGCATCTTTCAAATGAGAGGAAAACAGAGAAAATCAAGACACCCTGACTTACATACCAACTTACTTCCAAATAACATTTACCAATGCCCATGATCTCACTCCATTTACTTTTTGTATATCACTTAGTGAGCTTGGATTACCCGGGCATGGGTGTAAAAGACACTGATTGACTTCCTGAGAACATCCTTCCATTAGGCACAGATGAGGAAGGGAATATTGTTCTAGTTGTTTCTAGAAGTTTTACCATTTGTTTGTTGCATGCTTTTCATCAGCTAAAGTGGCATGGTATGATACAAACTCAGAGGCACCCCAACTGTTCAATCCAAGAAAGTTTATAGAAGGCAAAATCCTCTATTTTTTTAAACTTTTGTCAGGTCCACTGCCAAATGTCAGCTATCTTCAAGTAAAGAAGACTTGCATCCTAGCCATTGGTGAACCAATTTTCACTTGTCCAAAAAGTATATATGACTACCAAAGATGTACTGTACTGAGCCATTACTGCGTAAGCATCAGCCTTCAATGTTAGTAAATTGGAAGTAGGGTTAATTGATCAACATGGCACATACCGTTATGAATCATACACTATATTAAATCAAGATCACTGGAAAAGTCCTAAATTCTTTGAGTAATTAAAATATTCACTGAGAATATTTAATGCACTTTTAAAATTAATAGCAGTATTTGATGGATACAAAGGAAAAAGTATATTCTTCCAGTTGAATTAAAAGTTTTATTTTCTGATTAATCTTACTAAATGGAACCCATTATGATTATATTTCAAAATTAGCTTTTACAAACCCCAATATTTGAACATATTTTCCTTTTGATTGTACTAAGAACAAGAAATTTCCAACCACTATATAGAAATATCAAAAGAAGAAAATGTGCCTAACACAATATCTAACAGAAGTAAATTACTCAAACTTGCATTGCAACCATGTTTGAATCTCTAGCACACCTGCTGAATTCTCTTCACCTAAAGTCCTTATACTCCTAAATCAGATAAAGACTCATCTGTGTGCTACACATCAGCACTCTGTTTCAGACCATGACAGCGGCCATGATATTTTTTCAATTCAGTCCTCTCCCTCCCTGATGGAATGATTTAGATTCCTTCAAGACTGATTCTGAGACAAGCAGAAGCAAAATAGGAAGGGAGACCTTCCTGAGAACAGCAGTATCACCAAGCTTCAGCGGCTAGCCTGTGTGTTTTGATTAATATACGCAACCGCAAACCCTAATCAATTTTAAGCTAGTGTACAAATTAGAGGGTGAAGCGATCTAGTTATTGCCTGTTATTAGCCATTTTTGATGCTTCTGGGTTATTTCCTTTTTATCTCTCTCACTGGTAAACATGTCAAAATTATCCCAGTGATTGTCAATTCTAATTTTTTTCACTTAATTATCCCATTTTTTAACCTCAAACCCTTCTGGAAGTGCTCTACAAAGATAATGAATAATAAAAGACACATGTCATTTCTTACACACATGCATATATGCCACATGATCAATTAAGTTTTAAATTTTTAACTGTAAAAAAGAAGACAGCAGTTATAATCTGCTTCACTTTACTATTGTTTGTGTACATTTTCTTATGCTGGCACTCTAATAATACAAAAAAAAACCAAAATGACAATATTAGTATATTAATATATCAAGATATTTTTGTCAGGTAAAAAAATTAAGTAAGCCTTAACTCAAGATTTCTAAAGTACTGTAGATATTAAAATGATGTGAAATTGTATTATCTTTTTGCTGAAACATGTATTACCGTCCTGAATAACTTTTACCTTGAGTTTACACACATACAACTTGACATTATATGGTACAGTATTAAGATAAAGGATTTTTTTTTCATTTAGCAGCATTCTTTGAAATATATTTTAGAGTGGAAATATTATATTTTTATTTGCAACATTAATAGGACCTAAGTTAGGTGCATCAAATGATAGACATTTAGATTTATCTATAAAGCCATCTCTACATTTTTAACCCAGGTTAAAAAAAGATCATGTTAATGACCGCTAATTCCATTAGGAGTGTTCTAAAAAGTCAAGAATCAAAATATTTCTTTTAGTAAACAATTTTATTTATGGTGGAATTTTCAAAATTTCTTATATCTTGAAATTATCCACAAAGTATTATTTAGTGCTTACATTAAAAAGATGCATCTCTTATAAGGAAAGATCAAAATGTATACCAATAGGCAGTCTTAATATATTTTTATTTAATACAATATAATCAAAAGATTAAAGAAAAAAGCAAATGTTAAATATATTTAAAATTCCCTGTAACTGATTCTCAGATGTTAAAATGTTTTAAAGAAAAGAAAACATCTAAATATCAGAGATAATATTTTGATGAACAATATTTATAAAACATATATATATATATATAAGTTAAGCATTGCAACAGGTTACCTTCAATAAATTGCCTATTAGAAATAATCTTATTTTAACATTGTATCTAAAGCAAAGAAGGCAAAGATGGAGATAATGAAGTGAAAAAGGGGAGACCAAAGAGAAAATATGAATTGCAATTGTGACTTTTTGTTCAATATACTTTCTTATAAAGTGGCAAAATGATATTTACAAATTTACAACCAAAAAGTAATGGTTATGTACAGACTGTCTTCATACTGGGCCTCCTTCCTCCTATGTAGTAGGCGTCCTGGCAGAAGTGATCAAGACTGGGCTTTAGTTCATAGCACATGATAGACAAGCCTGGAACTGGAGGGCCCTGGAGTTACCGGCTGTGAATCCGTGCTGGCGACTGGAGAGAGAGAGGCTGAGTCTTGCAGAGGCAGCCCAGGTTGCTCTGAGGAGGTGATTCGATCCACTATGCTGGACAAGCAATCCAAGCTGGATAAGGAGCTTTTGTCTGCGGCATATACTAATGGTACAAGGAGAAAAGCATTATAAGAAATTATCCCCAGACAGACGAGCTTATTTGCCCCTTAAACTCTAGGTCAGCTCCTTTGACACCAGAGGTCAGGGGGCCACAGAGAGCCTCATGTAGAAGTTTACAGCAAACATCAGCAATTCCCAAGGGTAGAGGAGTGCAGTGTGGTAGCCCCTGGTAATATTTCAAGTCACAATGTGCGTGTGTGTGTGTGTGTGTGTGTGTGTGTGTGTGTGTGCGCGCGTTTGGGGGATTTGGAGCAAAATATGTGTTTAGTTTACTCTGAAATTTCCTCACATAGCTCATCACTTCCATGTCCTTCCCTAGTCCCACCTGGAAGAACAGATTTACTCTGACACAATGAATTATGGGACTGAATTGGTCTTTAAATGCCTCTGAGGTTATCGATTCTTACCATTTGATACATCAGGACAGTAGACGCTGTCAAAACTGCTGCTTTTTCTGGACCAGACAGGACTGTTACATTCAGGCTATAATACAGAACACAAAAGAAGTTTGGTTTCAGGTCTTGGCAAAAGATGTTCTGACCTAGGTCAAGGTGGTGCTTGTCCACCAGCTTCTTAAACTGGTCACTCTTGATCACCCTCTTTGCCTTGATTTAAGACTGGTCGTCCCTCGCCGAATTGCCAGGGCACTGAGGTCAACCTCCGTGCTCAAAGAGGAGAACAGCAGCAAAGGGAAGAGGGGGTGGAATTCAACAGCATGCGCACTGGGTTAACCATGTAAAATGGATTGGAGCTCGAGGAAGCTACACTAATTCTGGGAGAGAATATTTTCCCAGGGCAAAAACACATCAAAACCTGGCAGCACTGGGGCGAACGCCCTCTGAAAAGAATGCATCAACATCTCCTCCCAGCCTACCCGCAGCAGAGCAACACTGGGGCCCTGGTTGATTTCTGTCTTCAGTGAATTATGAACGGGGGGGGGGGCACGGGGACCCTGAGATGTCAATGCATGGAAGACAAAGCTAAAACCTCATTCAACAGTTATTTCCTGACACCTTTCTAGACATCTTTCTAGATCTCTTCTCTTACCTCAGCAACTGCCTCAACTGCAGCCCACCTCACTACGCTAACCTGGTTTAAAGAGGGCATTAGGAATTTTAGAAAAGGCTGGGGTGGCCGGAGGGGGCCCGGGCGCGGCGGCTCACCATGCCGTCGGAGCAGTCGGAGGTGGGGCTGGTGGGCTCGGAGCAGCTCTGTCCGGGCAGGCTGTAGTAGTTCTCCACCTGCTCCCGCAGCAGCTCCTGCAGGCTCTCGATGTAGCGGATGGCGTTCCTGAGGATCTCCACCTTGGGGAGCCGCTGGTTGGGGTTGGTCGTGGTGCACCTCTTGAGCGTCTCGAAGGCCTGGTTGACCTTCTTCAGGCGCCTCCGCTCGCGCATGGTGGCGGCCTTCCGCCGGTCCATGGTGGTGGACTTCCTCTTGCACGCCTTGCAGGCCCACAGGAGGCAGTGGCCGGCCTGGTGGTGGCCCGTGGGCGCTCGCACGTGCTCGTCTTCGTCGGAGCCCTGCAGCTCCGGTTTGTGCACCCCGAAGGCAGCCACTCGGGGCTCATATTCATCCCCAAACTCACCCTCCGGGGACGGGATGCAGGAGCCATCGTAAAAGTACTGGGAAGGTGAGAACTGGCAGCCGTCCATCAGGTCCATCCTGCAGAGGGGCAGGCGGTGGCCCTGGGCCGCAGCGGGAGCAGGAGGGAGCGAGGCGAGCGGCCGCGCCGTGCAGGTCGGGGGCGGGAGCCCGGGTGGTTTCTCTGGTAATTAGCGAGGGCAGACGCCTGTCGGCCTGGGTCTGGGGCGGCCGGCTGGGGTTGGGGCTCTTTATACATTCGTAGGAGTCGGGTGGGGGAGGGAGGCTGGCCCGGGTGGCCGGGCACCATTAGCATATCGCACCGCAACCCCCGCGGGGCTGTCCGGGCAAACCTCCGCCTTTCCTCTAGAGACACTTTGCCGTTCCCTGGCCCCCGGACGCTGATGGTTTTACTGCGTTTCTAGGGGCAGGGATGGCGCTCCACATAACCTAACCCAATGGGCCATTTAAAGAGTGCAACAGACGAAAGGAACGAAGAGAAGGCACCTAGTGGCACTTACACATCACAGAAGCAACAACAACAACAGTGATAAATAATGATTATTATTATTTATTACTCTCCACTATCGGCTGACAGAGAAAGTCGATCTGCCCTTTCAAAGTTGCACCTGAAAAATCACTTTATTCTTAGAGGGTTTGTTTCTCTTTTTCATGAAACTTACCTCAGGAGGACTTTTTTGTGTTTCGTTTTTGTTTTTCATCCTGTGGGCTAGAAAAGGGTTGCTAAAAAGTTTGAAGGGGCACTTTTCAAGCATGAAGTGAATCTACAGCTTATTAAAATCTATTTTGTATATAGATTGCAGAGCAGAGTTCTCATCAAATTGTCATTTCATATGCTACTGGAGGTGAATGGGAAGCTTTCTTTTTTTTGACAGGGCTCCCTGTACCTGTGACATTTAAAAGGGAGATGTGCTCAAGAGGACCAGGTGACAGGGAACACTCCTTGCCTTGCTTCGCTCTTTTGCTTGGCTGGTGTTTGCTGAGTACCTCCTGCTTTGAGTCAGCCCTTTGCTAGAGCCGGCCTAAGTTCCCCTGGAAAGAAAGTGTCTCTAACACAAAACAGGGCAATGGAAGAAGCCCAGTTTTAGAATGCAAACTTCTTTTTCAGCCTCCTTTCTCCCTCTTTCTCTGCTCCACCCTATTATTTCTACAGACTAAACAGCCAAGCTGGGCTTTGGGGTCACTAATTTTCTGCTTTCAGGCAAGCTAACACCGTTACAGATGCATCCCAGCTGCTGGCATAGCATCCTGGGCTAGTGTAAAATTTCCAGTTCCTCCAACCCAGAGTGACTTCACACACGTTGGTGACAAAAGCCTTCCAGAAAAGCAAACTCAGCAGAGTCTTTGAACCTTTGGGTAGAAGAGAAGATGGAAGGGGTTCCATTTAAGTAAAAGAGTTTATTCATCAGCTTTTACCAGTTCTCCTCCACCCTTAGCCCACCTTCAGATCCTTCGGTTGTGGGAGATGCTGTTTATATTTAGAAAAACAATTACTTTAGTTCAACACAAACATTCTGGGATTTGGGACTGGGGCTTGTGCCCCCATTCAAAGAAAAGGGAATATTCTCAATTCTGCCTGGCTCATCCAATTTAATAAGTGTTGTGGCTCTGAAGTTAATTTGGGATGAGAAGGATATGTGTTTGTGTAATTATTTTGCAAAATTACTTTCCCTGTTAGCTGATCTGGCATTTGCAGGGGCAAAAGTAGCTGAAACTTTTTTTTTCTGTGTGAGATCATTTGACAGTTAAGGTTCAGAAAACCAGAGGTAGGAGAGTGACAGTGTCAGTCATTAAGTTGCTAGCCTAGCCCGCATTCCCTCTTCTGCTTGCATTCTCTCTTCCATCCCCTCTGGTTCTGTCATCCCCTGAAGGATTTCCCTTCAAAATCAGACTCCCCCTCACACAAAGGGACTGCTTAATAATACGTACTTTATTTAGGCTAATTTGCCAGTAGATGCCTTTGAAATGAGTATGGCTCCCAGGGTTACACCAGAAAAAAGTCAAATTCCTGGAGCACTCAAGTTCTTCCAGCACACACAAATGCTTCCAGGAAGCATTTGAAGGCACTGCACAGTGCTGCCTCTGACCTGCAATTGTGGGAAGATAGGGTCACCCAGGACTTCTCAGCCACGTCCCAAGGGCTCTACTCTTCAGTCATACAACCACTATTTTCCTCCTGTGTAGTCTATTATAGCACATCCAGAGAAAATAAAACAGAGTTGTGATTTGGACACAAATAAACTTGGCCCTTGAAGTGGAAGACAGAGGTTATACTTCTGTCTGCCTTTCAGCTAATTTCTGAAAGCTTTACAGTTGCTTTGTACCCAGTCCCTTCAGCCAACAATTATTGAGAGTTTTCTATTTGTTAAGAGTTTTCTATTTACCCAATACCATTCCTTAACCCATTCCATGTATTTACTCAATTAGTCCTTTTAGGAACTCTATAGAAACTATAATCAGACCCAATTTCTTAAAAGAGGGTAAACCAAACTCTAGGACTTGGGTAATTTGTCCCAGATCTCACTGGATTGGGAACTAGGCACTTGTCCTTAAAGATCCTGCTGGTAGAGGTGATTTTCTTTGTTTTCTTCCATCAGTTCGGACTCTTGAGTCTTGAGCTCAGAGCAGAAACTGAGAAAAAATTGGCTCCAGGACATTTTGCCCTCAGCTCCTGTGCCTGGGAAGACACTGTCACTCAGGAGCAGTCCTTCTCAGAGGTTAGAGCCGTCTTTGGTAAGGTGATCTCAAAACAAATTTACCAGAGTGCCTCGGGCCAGTGGAACTAAAGAAACCGAGAAAACACAAGCGCCTGGCTTAATGAGACCAGTCAGGGGAGGGAGGGGGCACAGGGTCCTGGGTTGAGGACCCTTGGGACTCAAGTGCTGAAAATTGGTTCTCAGGGCACCAAAGTAAAAAATGAGACAAACTTTTCAACTGGTGTTGGGGAATAGAGAAGAAAGAATTTGAAAAGCAAGAAGCAGTAGAAAAGAAGGAAACCAGCGCCTCAAAGTAGACAGAAGCCTCCAATTCGAGTCTTTTCCCAGGAGAGCCCTTGAGAGAAAAAATGGAGAACTGGGTGAGCCACAAGGAGAAAACATTTTTGAATGGAGAAATTGCACAAAGAAGCGTGGGGAAAATTAAAATTTGCTTTTACAAAGATGAACTAGTGCTCAGTGTGCCCTGTTTTACTCCACACACTAAATTGGATTTTGCCGCTTAAATTATAATTTGCTACCCACTTTCTTCAGAGAAGTGAATCTTACATGCAGAGAAAACCCAGTTAATTTAAAATGTAAACGGGTTGTTAGAAATATCAATCCAACATTGCTAGGAAAGCTTCATAGTAAACAGATGAGGGAAGAAAATAGTCACACTCAGAGTCATAAAGGAGTACCCACCACAATGCTGATGAGGAAGATGCGTAATTTATTTACTTACATTTTTAATCTTTGTATTCTGGAGAAGAACAGATACATGTTTGATTTTTCTAACAATTTAGACTTATAAACATTTTTCAACTGCAATCACCTTTAAGTCACCATCAACTTTTTCTTTTAACAGAAACTATGTTGGTTTGACCATTATGACACCAAAACAAACAAAACAAAACAAGTATGGGTGGACAGATCATACTGGAAAAATGATGCTTATCATTTTTTGTAGTAAATTTTGCCCATTCTAGGAATTCTTCATTATTGAAAATGTCCTATACTTCTCTTGGAGAAACCAAATACACATAGAAAGATTAACCTATTTTAATTCACTGCCCTTACTACCTGCAGACCCTTACCAACTCCTGGACAATGAGGATTATTCTTGAGAGTTTTGCATATTGTAGATGATTTCACAATGCACTGAACCATTTCAAGCTGTTATTAGTTTTGGGAACTGGGCACACCTAAGTAAACATATTAGTACCTGCTGGAGCTGCTGGAAGAATTTGTGGAGAAGACAGCTGAGGAAGACATTGGCCTCTGCTTGAATTCAGGGACTCCCAAGAGAGATCAAAGGACTAAGTAAGGACATTTAGCAGTCTTGAGAGTACAGAAAGTAGTCAGTTCTTACAGCATTATCTTTGTCCCAGCACATGGCATAGTCATTCCTTCTCACAGAGCCACTCTGAACTAGTACAGAATAATTGGCTGTTAGCACATAGAATCCTCTAGGACCAAGGATATATTTTTTCTTTTTTTGGTAAGTGTAATCAATTTGAGGGAATGACTAGAGAGACCTGTGGGAAGAAACACCAAAATAGTGCTAATTTACTAATACACTGGATTAAGCAGTGAGGTATTTAAAGCAAAGCATTAAAAAGAACTTCCAGGTATAGTGTTGTGGGAGGAGAGGTTTTGAAATGAAGAAAGGGGATAGCACAAGTGGTAAATTCTTCTAAATTTAAGTAAATAATGTCTTAATAAGGATAAGGTCACTTTTAGCACCCAAATTTTCTTTGCCAGTCTCAATAGTAGTTGGAAAAACTGAATTTCTGCACTCTGCCAACCCTAAGAGTACATGAAAACATTTGGAAGAAAAGTGATACTTTCAGTCATAGTGAATTTCCACAATGGCCAGAATTTGAATTTAATATTCTATATATAATGACAAAAGTTAGTTTGAAAGGGCTGACACTTAATGTTCCACAAATTATTTCTATAGTAATATAACAGAAAACAACCCATTATTTTACACTTGAAAACTTTATACAAAGCTCTGCAAAGAGACTTGGTTTCAATCCCAAATTGTTTATCTTTACCAAGTTATTATGGCTTGATTTTCTACTTCCCCAGATTTGTTTGTTTTGGCTTTGGCCTTGGTAAAGATTATCATCATTAATATCAAACAAAAACATTTTAATTGCAAACACACCAAGAATTTCATTGGAAAGTCCACTATGTCAGCTACAGCAGGGGAGGTCACATGAAGTCTTTGGGAAATATTTTCTCTATTTAATGAAGAGACTTCCATAGGCAAACTTACTCCAAACAATTTCTCAAGTTACCTAGCTAAGAAAGATAGAAAGGACTTGGTCTGCAAAGACCGAAAAAAATCCATTAGCAAGAAATCTATGAACTGCTGAACAATTTATAACAGAAATGTTACTATACATATAAATACAATCATAAATAAAATGAGTTAACCTAATCGGTTATGATATATTATTTCAGTTGTGTAATAAATTTTGGTGGTTTTTTTTGTACTGAGGATCGAACTCACAACCTTGTGCTTGTCAGGCAGGCGCTTATGCTGCTGAGATAAATCCCCAGCCCATAAATTTGAGTTTTTTAATTATAGATGTGTGTATATACATTCTAGGGCAAATATCTTTACTGATACTGTGGAAAAAATTCACAGATACATAATATGCATGGTTAATGGGGATACACACTATTCAGATATTTCACACGTACTTTGGTTGGGTAATTTGGTAAGTGCTTTATTATTTATTTCTCAAAGAAAGTTATTGTTCTAATTTGGAGTTCAGTAGCTAGTCACTCTTGGGAAAAGAAATTTTGGGGAATAATAGTCAAAGTGAGCCAAATTATTCTACAGACCATAAAATGCTCCTAACTTCCCAAGGCTTTTCTTTTGGGGTTCATAGCAGTTGAGAGGAAGGTTGCAGTCATTGATAATTGTCTGACTCTCAGATCTGGCTTTCTACTTAGCAGATAGTGGGATCCCTCTATTGCCAGGAACCCATTTCTCTAAAGTGGAAGAAGTAACAGTACCTCTCTCAGTGGTTGTTATAGGATTATGAGTTAATGCAGACCCCACTAAAATTGGGTCATCCATGGTACTGCAGTTCTCGTTGTTGTAAATATTTTCCCCAACGAAAGCCAAAATGGGGTGAAGGAATCATGGGTTTTGGTGGAAGAAAAACTTCTCAATGGTTAATTGAGTTTTACTAATGGAAAAAGTGTATAGAGATCTGGTATCTAGTGTTTATTTTGTGCCCTCTTTTGGCTTAGCACTTTACATGTGTTGTCCCAGTGAATCTTCATAACCCAGAGGGCCAGGTACTTGAGTAGGAAGGACCAGTGACTAGTCCAGGGTGACCACAGTAGCAACCTGGATTCAATCCAGGCCATCAGTTTCCTGGAAGCTCAACAGTTGCATCCACTAAACCTTCCACCTGCCTCTCTCAAGCTTTTAAAAGAGATTATATGTCAATGTCCATTTCCTCTATGAACTCATCTGCATTTTGAAAGTATTTGAGAATAAATAGAATTAGCCATATGCTAATAAAGCAAATTCATGGTGCAGCATACCTAATCCAAAAATTCAAATTCTGAAATACTCTGATACACAAATATTTGGACAGCTGCCATAGAACTCAAAAGGTTTCAGATTTTGGAGCATTTCAGATTTTGACTTTTCTGGATTAGAGATGCTTAACCTCAGTGTCTATGCAAATATTTCAAAATTAGAAACACTTCTGGTCTCAAGAATTTCAGGTACTTAATCTGTATTACCCACAGGAAGAGGCATTCTTTTCTGACCTAAAAAAGGGGCAAGACATAAGCTGCACACCTGCAGGGGACTCTGTCTGTGGTACTTTCTGAAACTTCTGAGGAGTGCAATAAGCAGGAAGGTCTAGCCATTTGAGGGCTAGGAAGCAAGGTTGGGCCGCAGGAGGCCAAATTCTGTTTGATTTGAAGACTACCTGTGGGGTAAACTGAAGGTAAAATTTAAGGAACAGGGGAAGGGAGTGAAGGAACTATTTGCAGAATGTAAGAGAGATGTGGTAATTCAAAAGAAATGGCTTGCTCCTGTCCCCCGCTTCACTTCCCACTGAGTTTCTTGGTGGTCGTTTCTTCCTGAGGTTACTAGATAAACAAACCTGGCACACGTTGTAAAATCCTCATGGTGAGGAACTCCTGGGGCTTCCAGTCTCTCTGGGACTTTGCTGTTTGGCCCAGCTAAGAGGTTTCATGTGTGTTGTTGTTGTCTTTTCCCTTCAACCATTTAACCCTTCCCTCTCTTGAAGCAACCCCTTACCTCAAGAGACAGATTGCTCCCTTCTTTTATCTTTCTATTTGGAAAACAAACTCAAGCCCAAGAGGCCGTGAGGATATTCCAGTCTGTCAGGGACCAGTCTAGTTCAAGAAAACTAGGGGAGGAGGCCAGTGCAGCCCCTGAGTACTCCGGAATACTCTTGGGAATGTCAAGGAGGGAAAAACTAATTCTGACTAACAAGACTGAAAACCCTATAGCGAAATAAGCAAAGACAGTTGCTTGGGGTTTCTTAAAGTAAGATTTTGCTAGACCAAACATTCAATTGTTAACCTTGGGTAAGTATATCTTACCCAGATTGCCACGGATAGAACAGTAGAACAGAAAAGATGATGACAAAAGTAAAAACACGGATTCTTTTTGAATACTCTTTACATTCAAACATAAGTGAGAGATCTAAATACTGACGGGCCCAGTTTAATTCAGACAAAACAAAAGAACTCACCTTCCTGCCTTTAAATCAGCATGAAAAAGAACAAATAAATGGGTTCGTGCAGTGTCTAAATTAGAATATTTCTCCTCTTTCTTGTTGCCCTCAGACATATTTTCTCAGTTGAATTATATTAAGGTCAACTTTATTCATATAGAAACTTATTTTTAATATTACAATACCAGGATCCTCACACATTTTATATACAATCCATCATTCCACGTTTAAAATATATTTCTTAGGTTTACATAAAAAAATGAAAGTACTAAGATTATTTACAAAAATACATTTAAATACCACTAAGATTCAACGTTCCCACTTTGCTTAGACAGGAATGAACTTCTTTTGTATAGGGCACAAAAGAATCACCGTAACAAAAGTGAATATATAACAAAACCACATAACGACAAAAATAAGGGGGCTAGATCTAAGCCACAGATTCCCAACAAAAGCCCAAAGTGGAAAGGCTTTTTTCATTTGAATCTACGCAACAATTTCTTTGCGAATATGTCTCTTTCCCTTTCCTAAGCGCTGAAATCTGAGTTCCTAAATATGAATGCAACGTGACCTAATCTAAACGATTAGGCATAGGGGTCTTCCTGCTGCTGGGCGGAAAGGTCCCCAGCGCTCTGCCGGCCGCAGTTACTTCTCCACCGCCTCCTCCACGCACGGGAGTTTGCGCTCCTCCGAGGAGATGCTGTCCACGATGGAAGAAAGGCATCGAAGGCTGCTCGAGGCCGACGAATCAATGCTTGCTCCGCCTAAGCACAGAAACAAACACACAGGAACCTAGCGCTCCGGGTAGACCAGACCCCTCTGCTGGGGCAGCGCAGGGCGCGCTGCACTCTCAGCCGGAGGAGGCTGGGCCTCGCGCGCGCTGCTCTTCCGGCCCCTCCGGCCCTGCACGAGCACCCAGCTCCCTCCCGCGAGGCTCTCCGGCTCCGCTCGGCCCCGCGATCTTTCCCCTTACCTTCCTTAGCAGCTATCACCAGCCCCCTGGAATGATCCGAAACACTTGGCCACTGGGAGCTGCAGGTGCGCAGGAAATCCGCGCCCTCGAGCTGGAGGGAAAACCAAAGCAGAAGATTAGGGGAGAAACAGAAATTCCAGGGGAAGGGGTGCACTCTGGGGTTGTCTCTCCCGCTTCCTTGGACCGGTGCGCATTTCCTGCCTGTTGCAGAGACCGGGTCTTCGAGGGTCACTAGGGGTTCGTTACAGAGCAGGAGGGGTAGGCCAGAAAGGGGGAGGGAGAAGGGACCAGGCAAACAGCTGGAGGTTAGGGCCCCGAGGAAGCCCTTTAATCAGCCTTTGCGTTCCCTGCCCGCAGCATCTGGGCTTACAATTTCCTGCTTAGGTCTGTAGCTGAAGGGGTCCACCCCGAGCTCTTGCATTTTCTCCTGCTGGTCCAGCCGGTGCAGCAGGTCCTGCAGTCGTTCAATGTAGTTGATGGCGCTCCGCAGGATCTCCACCTTGGGCAGCCTCTGGTTGGGGTTGGCCACAGTCCTCCGCTTCAGTGCCTCGAAGGCCTCGTTGATTTTCTTTAGCCTTCTCCTCTCGCGCAGGGTGGCGGCTTTCCGCCGGTCGGTGGGGGCAGATTTTCTTTTACAGGTCTTGCAAGCCCAGATGAGACACTGGCCAGGGCAGTGGGGAGGCTGCAGGCCGGGGGGCGCCAGGACGTGCTCTTCTCCACTGCTGTCGCTCCCAGCTTCTGGGGGTATTTGGTCCTGGCAGGGGGACAGGGTACCATCACTCCCTGGATACAAAGGAGAGCCCTCTGCCACTTCTAAGGGCTGCAGAGTAACATTTTCCCCGTCTAAGTAGAAGAAATAGGAGCCAGTTTCAAAAAGGTCCATCATCATGTTCTCTTCCTTGGCCTCTGCCTTGATCTGAACTGGGTGATGGACTCAAAAACCCAGAGGAACCACCCAGATGGCATTTAATTAGTGCGGTGACATAAGACGACCTAGCTTTATATATAGTAGCTTCTGAAACTCAATCCAACTTTTAGCTGTCATGGAGCATCAGTCTCCCAATGTGATTACAACCACCGCTCTCTAGAACATCTAGTTTGAAAGAAAACTGAGAAGCGTCACCTCCCAGAGTGATGTGACTGTCTATGCGAGGAACAGGTTAGGAGAAAATGGACAGAATCGCATAATTTAAACAAAGCATTGAATATTTCCATTCGGGACAGGTTAGACAGTAAACCTGCTTGCAGGACAACTTCAAAACAACTGCGGATTAACGCTGTCCCCTCCCCTTCCCCCTGGGCTCATCAGAATTCTAAGTATAGAGTCATGATGAAAGATTTCAAAGGCAATAGCCATTGCTCCAAAATAGCCTCGTTAACATTTGCAGTGTGGTTCAGTGTGGGTCTTTTCTGTCTCCTGCCTGTCAAAAAGTTGCTATTCCTGTGATTAAAACCATTACAGTCCTTCAAAGGTTATACATGACTTTCAGGCTTCAGCCTCAATAGAAGCAGGTAAATCTCTTTCCTCTCTTTTACTAAGGCTGTAAGATGAGTTGGGAGCTTGTGGGGCGGCTGACGGGTGCTCACATCCCATGTTACTATATGAAGTGATTCTGATTTTCTGGATCCTTCTATGGTTACTTTTTTTTTTCCTGGAGAAGGGCAAACAAAATTTGAATTGTTTCCTTCCATGGTAGAACAGTAGGACATAAGACTCACAGACTGAGATAGGTGATAAGATGTGATATGTGTAATTACTCCTCTTTAAAAAAAGTTGTAGTGATAAGACTCACAGCCTAGCTACTTGATATATCAGAAAATATCTGCGGCCTATTTTGGCCCCTGTTCTATACATTCCCTACTTGACCACTCACATTCTGTTCATTGACTTCATATAAGTTGTTTAATAGGATTCAGAAGAGAAAGGTAACAACCAAGGTACAAGCAAGAAAATAGAACTTTTGATTGCAGCTTGTCTGTGGTCCAACACACACACACACACATGCGCGCGCGCGCCTCACCCCACTATTCTTTGAGGGGCAATATACTGCCAAGGTGAAGTGTAGGGGCCCTAGTTTCTACATAGGTTTTTTCAAGTCCTAGCTAAATTGACCTCTACTTACGTTTCCCTGAGTAGTAGGCCTCAGTTTCTCCAGAATAATAGTGGCTACCTTATAGAATTCTGGCAAAGATTCAAATACTATCTTGCATGTGAAGACTATAGCTGATTGATGAATATTAATTATCATTTATTACATAAAACTATGTCAAGGCTAAGACAAATTCTTATGCAGAAAATCAAGCACAGTTGTTGGAGAGGTTTTTGTCCCCTTCTTTGGTGGTTGTTTTCTTCTTTTCTGTCCCTTTATTTGATTTTATTTCTTTCCCCTTTGGAAAGATGCCTGTGGCTGATAAATGGTCTTTGGGATGACCATCAACCTTAGTTTTTGCTTTTGTAGTCAATGCCTGAAAAACAGGATGGAAAACATCAGGTCTTATTATTTTACCTCAAGCAGTGATTATAGACTATGCTCCCTATGGCTTCATTTTTTAAAAACAGAGTGAGGATAATGTAAGGAATCAACTGCCAGATAATTTAGGAGCTAGTTAAATTTTAAACTTAAGTTGTTTATTCCAAAGTTCATTCTTCACAACCTTTAGTGAGCCAGACTTTGGATTTTAAGTTTTGACATTTTGGCTGTTTGTATGTTTTTGTTATTCTGTGGGTGCTTATTCCTTACCAAGTCTGAGAGCTGTTCTTACATTTTTAGAATTGGTATGGAACACAGGGAAGAGCAAGAATAAGCCAATATATTTTTCGTGATCTTTTATTCCATTTCTACCAGTGATCTAGCTGGCAGAAAATAGATCAAAGGCTTCAGTGACTCAGTTGATAATCTAACATTTGTTGTGGAAAACGAGTTTGTGCTTTTAGTAAGACTTTATCCTTTCTCTCACAAATATGAAAACAATTTGAAAACTTTTTTTCGAATCAATAGAATTATGTAGCATTGTTGTTCAAATTATTAAGATAACGACTGAAACTCATTTACTCAACATTTATTTGGTATCTACTAAAGTTGCATTGTGTCCTAGTTGCTAAGAATAATGTGGCAAAATAATAATTCCTCTCCTTGTGGGGTTTGAATCTAGGGGGAGGCGTGACATTGACAAAGACATAAAACATAGGAGAAATAGTCCTAAAACTGGAATATGGAAAATCTTCAGTGTAGTTGTTTTTGGCCTTTGGGTTCTTGGAAAACCCTAATATCTGAAATCCTTACATTTTCATCCATAAAATTTGCATAACAAAAGATGTCCATATTTTTAAGGTTGTTATAAAGATAAAAAAATTTTATATGTGAAATTACTTAAAAACATGACACATTTGGGGAGAGTAGAGGGTAAGGAGGAATAAGGACAGGTTGATCAATGGGCACTAATTTACAGCTATCCAGGAGTAAGAAGTGGCAGTGTGTTACTGCACAATAGAGTGGTTACAGATAACAATAATGTAGTTTCCAAAAACTACAAGAAAGGATTTAAAAAGTTTTCACCACAGAGAAATGAAAAATGTTTGAGGAGATTACATTATTTCTCAGCAGAACTTGGGAGACAGACCTGACTTAAACCTTATACAATATATACATGTATCAAAACATCATATGGTACCGCATTAATATGTAACATTTTATGATTTTTTGTGTATCAGTCAACACTAAATTTAAGGAGTATACGCTATACAAATTCTTTACTACTGAAATTATTAGGTACAGAGAAAAGTGAGGCAAGAAAAATAACTACCAAAGAATTCTGAAGCTTGGATAATAGAAGTAACATTTAAGGCACTACTGTTCATAGACTTGCCACTGATTTTTAGAGTTGCCAATAGATATTAAAGAAACTGTACATCACGAACCCGCTGAAGAATGGGAAAACTCTCCCCTTTCCATTCATTCTTTTATTCATGCATCACCACTAGAAAAATGTAGAAAAGAAGATTTACAATAGAAAATGTTTCGGGAAGCTAAGAATAGTCTTACAGATAGGAGTGGCTTTTCTTTGTGTCACTTATTGAATTGTTGTGTATAAAATTAAAAGCCTCCTTTTTCTTTCCCCCACATGCTCTAGAACTCAGGCCAGGAACGTTAGTATTAGTACTGCCTTTGGTAGCTTTTCCCCTTTCTTGTTCTTGTTTAGGGGACTGAGGAGAAGAAGCAGTCAGAGGGAACAAGAAAATGCCAGCTTGGAAAACAACCATCTTTTATTCTATTAGGTCAATAGGAAAACATGCACTGATTCCAAACAACCAACTAGTGAAGATTTGGAACTCAAACTGTTTACAAAATGTGAGATGCCTGTAATTGCAATTACGTTATTTCTCAGTAGAACTTGGGAGACAGACCTTGACAAGTGGTCAAAACAGATTGACATAAACTGGGCCATTACAAGCTTTAAATACATCAAGTATAGTTTTTAAACTATAGAAAAAGTAAATAATAATAAAGGAATGATTATATTGTCAATAAATCACTTCAAAGGCCTACAGTTCGAACATTCATAATAAAATCTGAGACTAGTAAGTGATAGAAATGAAAAATTTCAAGTAGTTTACCATTGCACTATTCTTGTTTCATGCTTATTTTAAAATGAATTTTCTGTTTGTCATCTCCAAGAAAGGTTGAATGTGTCCCTGTTCCTCAGTGGGGAAAGCAGTAGAAAGAAAAGGATCATGACTTAGCTGAGTTAACAGTAGAGTTTAGGTAGGAGTCTTTTAGAAGGTAGCATATGTAGTAAAAAAGAGAATCAAGTTTTGGATCATGACAGAATATAAGTTCAAGCCATTCTTAATCACACATTGTAAATTTTAGTTTTGTGAAAGATCAATCCACGAACAGTACATACATTACAGGCTTATTGTTAACATAAAATAAAATAATAGAGTCCGTGATATGGAACATGCATTCAAAAAATATCAATTCTCTTTCTTCTCAATTTATAAGGACTCTGATTGAACTAGCCACAGTGTATTTGTTGAAAAACAAAAACAAAACTCCTATATTTCATAAGAACGATATTTATGATAAAGGTAGAGGTTTGTGTGAAGAGTATTACTGAAGGGAAAATACTAGAACTAAAGACTATAATAATAGTGTATCATGTGTTTATTCCTTTATTACATTTTCAATCGTCTAGGGTAAGATGACATTCGGTAAATGTCACATACATGAATAACTGAGTTAGGAACGTAGAAGGGAACCACTACAGCCCCCTTGGAGGGTGTAATGGTAAAATATCCCATTCCCTTCCCCTGATGAAATATTTGAAGAAAGAGTTTGCAGACAGTCGTTCTTGAGATATTGGGCTGGTGTTTCTAGGGAGCAAAGTTAAAGGTTTTTAGAAGACCTGTACATCCAGATTGGTGACCTTGGGAGGAAGCTTAAGGAAGAAATAGACACAGAGACACAATAAAGGTTTGTCAAACATCGAAGAGAGTTTTGTGGGTTACATCTAGGGGATTTGGCTATATCGTTACATAGCTGGGTTCAAAAAAAGCAATGTCAGTCCTTTAACTAAGAATGTAGAACTGAGGACCAGAAAATGATTATACTTTTTTTTTCAGTTATGAAAGGAGAGAGAAGAAAAAAAGGGCAGAAGATAGGAGAGAAGGAAAAAGAGAGAAAAAATGAACAGAACTCAAACTAGCATGCGGAGAGAAGGGTCACCTAGCAAGGGCAGCGAGGGGGCCTAAGGAGTAGAAGGGAAAGAAAACACCTATTGACTGAAAGGTACAGTTCAGAAGAGTTATGTTGGTGCTTTAAATTTGTGGCCACTAAGTGAGTAATATGAATCTGTGTGCCTGTAACTTACCTAATCTGCAAACAGTTTGTGCCCAGAGATTCCCAAACACTGTGGTAAAAATAGTTCTGTGCTTAGACTGACAGAACATTTGAGTCACTTCAAGGGATGTGGGGGAGGGGCACAAACCAAAAAAAGGAAAAAGAAAAATATTAAAGGTGAATCCTCTGCAATTTCCATATGGCAGGAGTGCGAAGTCATGCAGAGAAATGGGGCTGGACCAGGGAGGGCTTCAGGTGATGGCTTGCTGTGAGGCAACCTGTTACATACAACCCCAAAGAAGTGAGTTCAGGAGAGGCAAAGGGGAAGCAGAGAGACTCACATCCTGGGAAAAAGGTCTCCTGCTCTTTGCTGGCACTCCCTACTCCAGCTCAGGAAGAGCCAAAAAGGGTTTCGCAAACCCTGTGTTCCTTTCATGTAGTAGCCTCAAAAATGACTTGTGAAAAGGCTACTGCTCATTTTTTATTTCCTAGGTATAATTTCCAGGCAAGCAGACAACAAATGCTCTCTTATCCAAGGAACACTCATTGCTTGGTTCAAAAAAATGAAGTTCTCTTCATAATTCTGTGTCTCCCTTCCTGCCCCTTTCTTTTACACTTTTAGGGAGAGTAAAATCTGTGATCCATTGGAATTTTTCCCTTTCTTGTGAGTGACCAAATGGCACAGATTTGCTTAGGATTTAGTGGGCCTGACTTTCAACATTAAAGTAAGTTTTTTCTTCAGATACTTTATTATGATTATAAATGTGAGGTTTGGTGTTAAACAGAGGATCTAAGTCCAGCTTTGCCACATAATAATCATTTGACCTTGGACAAGTTTTGTAACTTTCCTAAGTTTCTATTGACTAGTCTGTAATGTTAAAATGATATAACTCTGTGAAGCTATTTCAAACAATAAAACATTTTATTGAAACAGCGTCTAGCATATATTAAACAAGCACTGAATATGAATCAATATTGTATTATTTAACCTATAATTGAAGAATCACTAAATACCCAAGAAATCAATCTCTATACTTTTTTCCATGTGAATAAGATTTTATGTAATCTTGTAAAATATTTTATATTGCATACTTTCATTTTAAGACAACTACAATACCATATTTTACATTACCCTTTTCACTTATGATATTACATAAACATTTTTCAATGATGTTACATACAACTAATATTTAGCACAACTGACCTGTTTGAAATGATTACTCTATGTTGCTTAAATCTTTCTAAAATGAATGAGTTGTGATATTTGCATGTTCCAAATTGTAGAAATGTCTGGTGTTACTATCTTGCTAAGCTAAACAGATGTCTCCGGTATAGAATGGTTAGCCAAGTATTTTGTTACTGCCCTCCAACTGGCTAGTTATGACATATTGCCCAAAATGGCTGGTGTTCTAATGCCTATGTCAAGACCTACCGTGACAAATAGTCACCACTGTACAAACACATTATTCCATAAAATTTCTCTACCGCTTTGAAAAAAGTTGTTTAACCATTTATACAAACATACCCTACATTTTATCAGAAACCCAGATATTTTTGTGTGTGAATAATATGTTAAATCTGATACAGTAATATGTTAAATATGATAGAAAGATACCAAAAGTGTAATATGTTTAAATTGCATATAGTTTGGTACCATTTAAGTATAGGCATTACATGTTTAGCATGTCACTGATCATTTTAAAAATTAATCATATTAAATTTTATCTTCCCTGGTTTCATGATTTGGGCTAGGTGTGGGAATATTAGAAAAGTCTAGCTACATAATTTCACAATATAAATGTAATCTTCTTAGTAAACTACTTCAATTTTTTTTCAATTTTATTGCACTTAAGTGCAAATTATTACAAGAGGTAGGCTACTTTGTTTATAGCAATATGATGTTCAAGAATTGCTGCATTTAAGCAATGTAGGCCTATATTTTATTTTGTAAAGTTGTGTGTTATTCAACTCTATAAAATAAATCACGAACTTTGTGTTGAAGTGTTACATGAAAGACATCATACCTTCACAACATTTTACCAAGTATGTCATACAATTGTGCCCATTTTAAAGCAGGGGAAAGCAATATAAAGTATATCTGTTACATATTTTCCCAAGATCACATGCTGTGAACTAATCTCTGGCTCCTGTAGCAGTGAGTTACATAAACAAAAAGAAGTTCTTGTTCTGAATCACCTTATAGTGACTAAAAGAACAGTCTTCTGGGGAATGTAACTTGAAGAAGCGTTGAGTGTTTATTTGAGAACCCAATGGTAGCTTCCATTTTATTCCTATTTGCAAGGCCAAGTGGCAGTCTTGGTGGCCAATGGCTGAGATTTGGATCTTTATTCTGTCCTGTTAAGAAATAATATAAAAACGATATTTCACATGCTCACTCTTATGCATAGGCACCCTATCCCAGATAGCACAAAATAGATGTCCAAAGTAAAATGCTTAAGATACACAGCCTGTTTCATTATTCAGAAACACAGAGAGCAGCATGATGCAAAGAGATGGAGTAGTTTAGTGCACCATGATAAAGTAAAACGGGAGTAGACAGACCACATTATCAAAGACCTGAACCACACAAATCACTCTGTCCTACTTATAGGAGTTACAAGGAAGAGAGCTAGGGATGAAAAAGTGATTCCAACAAATGGGAGGTATCTGGAACCAATACAAGGATGCTCTGAATATATAGCCCCAAACAATAGCTGACCTATAGAGAAGTCTTTTTCAATTGGATTTTCTGTGTTTTGAGACTATTTTGCTGTTTTGAAATCACTAAAATATCAAATGCAAATATGATCAATGAATATAAAGAGGAAAATACAGCAATAAAAATTACCAAATTCTACAATAGACTACTTGGAAAAAGGCATTCTATAATGTTTTTGAAGAGAGATTTTAAAATGTTTCACATAATTTAGAGAGGCTGAAACAAATTAAATTTCAATGTTATTTTGATGGTTTTTGTTTATTTGCATGAATCACAGTGAAGTTTAACAAATTATTTTGTATGAGCCATTTATGGAGAAAACCTTTATTGAGAAAACCTTTATTGAGAAATCCATTCCCTATAATATCTCCTAAAGTAGAAATGTGATATACTTCAAATTTTTGATCAGTTTTAATTATTTTACTCAGATTTAATGAACAGTGTAAAAATTTTT
Organism: Cuniculus paca; assembly: GCA_004365215.1. Classification (NCBI taxonomy): domain Eukaryota; kingdom Metazoa; phylum Chordata; class Mammalia; order Rodentia; family Cuniculidae; genus Cuniculus; species Cuniculus paca. Next base: position 14,122 of record RJWT010003068.1, on the reverse strand, counting down.
TTAGCTTTTATTACTGTTCATGTATTGGTTGACAGAATGGAAAGACTTAATTTAAAATGAAATTGCTATTAAAAAAGGGTAAAACTTGAAACACTTTAGTTCCAAAAGTTTTATTACTAAGAAACAGGTTAGTTTAAGTCTTTACTTTCTCAAAGTGATGTGTACATTGGTTTAAGAATCAACACATAAGCTGAGGGTAGAATTTTTTTCTAAATTGGTTTCTAAGAAAACAGATGAGCATATCCTGTTTGAAATCAACAAATAATTTCTTTCTGCAAAATACTTTAATATGGACAGTGATAAACATGTCTCCTATAATGGATATTTGGTAAAGTATGTTCTTTTCATACAAAGGCTCTAATACCATGGTTTCCTTTGATCCACTTCTCATTTCCAGGTCCTCTTGGAATTGGCACCAACTGTCCGTTTTGACCTTGTTTATTAATTTTCTTTCAAAGGAACTATTCTCTTCCTTCAGCTGTTGTAGTGACTTAAGGTTTTACAAACTTTTCTGATATACCTCTTGTTGAACATTCTTCCTGTGCTCAGAGGAGTATATAACAAGATCCTAAAGTATGCCACAGAATCGTTAGCGTGGTTTACCACTTATTCCATTACCCATTCTCACAGAAGGAAACATTAGCTTGACCTCTTGGAAAGCAAAAAGAGCAAAATCAATTTGTTCTCTCAGTCAAGACTTAATTGTCAAGATAGCAGTAAATCTGTGCCAACGCTTCCTTTTCTAACCTGCATCCTTCCGCACACCTAATCTGAGTGAATCCAATAGGTGCCTAACTAGAAATTTCTTACAAAAATGATTTTTGCTTTCTCCAATTGATAGCTGTGAGTGCCCACACTGAGTCCACTTCACAGCCACGTCTGGAAGCACTAACACATCCCAGGTAACAGAGAATGATCATTGTATCCCTCGCTAATTTTTATTTGTGATCAGCACCCCCCTCCACTTGAAGATTAACAAGCGTGAAAACGAATAATATAAGGAATGGCTACAGATGCGTATAACATTTGTTTAGTCATAAAATGAAGTTGGAGCGTGAAGTGGTATGAATTTTCCATGGCACAAACTCTTTTCTTGTGTGTCAGTTTTTGTTTTGGGTTAGTGAGAACCATCACATCACAAAGAAAGAATGCAAGACTCAAGGGTTGCTTCAGCTTTACCAATCTGTTGTGCTGTTCTTGGAAGTGTTTATACTTGAGGTTTGCCAAAAGGCAGTGATTATTCTGTGGTTGCTATGCTTCAAAATTATATGAGTGGTAAGTAATGTTTAGTTGGTCTGATACTCCTTTTACCATTTTGTTCAGATCAATTAATGTGGCTTGGTTTTTTGAATTTTTTTTTTATGTTATGATGTAATAGCACTAAGAACATATGCTACTTTTCAGAAAAGAATTAAGTCCTTTCCAGATACTCTTTAATCTTGTATATAAGATTCTAAAATAACTAGATGTTTCATGTTTCCAAACTATATTTTTACTTCTTTGAGGATTTGGTATTTTAAATATTCTTCTAAAAATCTAATAAATGTCTGAAAATTTTTTCTTTAATTTTATCCATGACAATTCACCAAAAAGCTTGTTTTTATTTTCTGATTTTAAAGAAAATCCCAGAATTTTTCAATGGAATAAGCTATTGTTTGAAGATTAAAGAAATGATGAAAATCAACTTTTGGATAAATGCTAATGCCATAATGTTATTTTTGGTAGTGGTGAGTTTCTTGAAGAATTTCATAAATATATTATCTTAGCAATACCTTCAACCACAGGAAAAAATGAAGTGATATCATGTAAGATCTTATAAGAGTAACATGAAACTTTCTGAGGGTACATAGTTTAACCCTACCTTCAGAAATAGGTGCTGGGCTGTTCTGGAACTCTGGAGCTTTTAAAAGTTACTAGAGTAAAGGCAAATGGCAGAGAAAGAAAGAGAAACAAAGAAAAAGAGGAGGTGAGGAATGAGGAAGAAGAAGAGACAGAGGGAGCTAGAGAGAGGAAGAAAGAAAAAGGCTAAAGGGAAAAATATTGTTGTAAGTCACTCTGAATTCAAAATTGACCATTAAATTTCTATCAGAAACTCTAACAAAATCACAAAATCTTGAAAATCCGTGCACAGTTTACAGTTTTTTTAAAGCACTTCTTATTTCTGGATCAACAAGAGAAAAAGATTTAAGGTACAGTCCATGTTCTTTCAAATAGTTTTCTTCCTTGGGAAGAAGATTTGGAGGAAAAGTTATGACATGACTCACAGAAAGTTTGGAAGCACTTAATGTCATCTCCTATATGCTCCCAGTTCAAAGTTCATGACTGTAAGGAAATACTCACAAGGAGATTATTTGTGAAGTACGGATCATTACACTATACCCACACTCTTCACAACTGTCTCCACATAGCTCATATTGATTCCAGTGTCTAGTTCTACGATTATTTATAACCTAGCCCTTATCACATCACAAAACAATGCTTATTTGTTCACTATTGAGGGCAGGAACTGTATAATCATCACCTTAGATGACAGAGGATTACCTGGTCTAAAATAGATACACATAATCTTTGCAAGGGAATGAATGAAATGAATAATGTTCAAAACCTTCCTCATCTTCTTTGAGATGAAGTAGCATTACTCCTAGTCACATACTGTATATCTATTTGGCATTTGTTTAATTTTTATAAGTGATTTGCTTCCAAGATGCATATATAAATCAGAGCAAAACATAATGCTCATTCACTCTCTTTGAAAGTAATTCAACTTCTGTTTTGGTAGAATTTCCTAGAATCCGTATAGGGCTTTTATAGGTTGTTACTCAAAAAAATTTAGCAGTAACACTTTATTTTTGTTACTAAAATTGCTAAACATTAGACACAAAGGTGGCTATCATAACTAAATCATAGTATTCCAATTGGAGTTGGTTGAACTCAACACATTCAGGCAACAGCTGTGATGAGAAAGTCTGATTATTTATTGGCTACTCATCTTCAAAGCAGTAGTGAGTCAGATGTTTCCAGTCATCAGCTCCTGAATACCTGGTCATCCCCCATGTTTCTGGTGTTTGTGTCGACGAGAATCATTATTTCACCCAAATGTCTCGCAAGAGTGATCCTCAAGATGTGTGATTACTTAGCCACTCTCCAAAATGCTCCCCAAGAGACAGGCTGCATTGCTACCTTCTCATCTCTTGACAAGGAAGATGGCTTAGGGTTTCCTAGGAGATGAAGGTAGTGTAGAATTCAGCATAGGGAACTAATCCTTACTGGCCCTCCTTGTATGGTTCAGATTTTTTCTTCACTAAGCCTGTATTTGTAGCCTTAAACTATTTTAATTTATCTTAAAATAACTCAATTTTGGGAAATCCTTTTTGTTTAGTAAATCCTAACTTTTTAAAAAAAATTTTAATTTTATTTTTAAGATAATAAAACTCAATGAAACCAAACAGAATAAAGCCAATCAAAACAAAACAGTGAAAGTGATACCGAACTTCAAAGCAGGATAATAGGAAATTAACAATGGCAACCATAGTATATCTTATAATCATCACAATAGTTGTCCATTCTATTGGACATAGTAAAATCAAATAAAACACGACAGAATAAAATCAATCCAAACAGAACATTGATTTAAAAATGCCTTAAATGTTACATACTGGGCAGCCCATTCAAGATGACTTTGAGATGATCCCATAGCCTGTACGGTGCTACTGAAATAATCTGCCCTCAAGATGTAAGTGTGATCCTGGCATCGGTTGCGTCAGCAACCCTAGGTGTGGGGGGCTTGTTAAAATTTGGATCCCCAAGATCCACTGTAGCCCAAGTGAACCAGAATTATTTCTGTAAATGTTAGCAGTTGTTGATAATCATAGATTTATCCAATTCAGTGGTTCTTTAACTCAGGTGTTCATTAGAATCACCTGGACAGAAATGTTGGCAATGAGTATAGTGTGTGGCCATGTGGAGAATCTCTGGCCCAATACATTGCCCAACACCTATTTGCTGCTCAAAATTCACAAATATACTTAAGGTAGTGGGAAAGAGTAACTGCTAATTAAAAAGCAACATATAGTTCTAATTTACATCATACAGGACTAAACTTTGACTTTTAGTAGATATTAATTTCCTCAAAGTTCATATAAATAATTTTATATTAGTAAAAATAAGTACCATTCATACTATAAATGGAATTGGCCACCCTACATATATAATCTCTTTTTTTAGTAAGGTCCTTCTTTAACACATGGATTTTAGAATACCATGACAAGCAAAATAAAGTCATAATTCACTTAATCTAAAATCCAAATTCTTTTATGATAATAAATACCAACATGTATTGACTATTGTTTGTCAGTTATCATTTAAAATTCTTTAGATTATTAATTCATACTTCTCATTCTCAACCTAAGAGAGTTAATATCAACTCACAATCTTTACATTGTACATTTAAGTACAAACAATTTAGTATCTTTTGTGTTGCTATAACAACATGCTTGATGCTAGATAATATGTAAAGAAAAGAGGTTTGTTTGGCTCACATTTCTGGTATGTGGAAGGTCTAAGAAACATGGCATCAGCATCTTGGCCAAGGACCCCTGCCTGTGTCACAACATGGTAGAGGGGTGGAAAAGAAACCTGCTATTTTCAAAAGAGGCCAAGAACATGGAGTGGCCTATTTCATAACATGCGATTCTCTAGAAAACTACTCTACTCATGTGAGACCCATTCATTTGAGACAGACATTAATTCCTTTAAACATGGTTTCTCATGACCTAATCACTTTTACTGGCCCATCTCTTAAAGGTTCTACCTCATCAACCCTGCCAAGTTTCCAGCACGTGAACCTTCAGGAAACATACCATATCCAAGCCATCATACAAGCATACAGCAAATAAATGCTAGGCTAAATCAATCATTTCCCTCAAATAGCACTTGTTTTATAAATAACTCATTGTCAGAATTAAATCTGTATAAATGTCTTAAATTGTGAGGTTTTCATTTGTTTGTGTGGTTTTTTGCCTTAGATGTTCTCAGGGTTGCATTTTCTTTGGTGTCTTGGTGTGTAATCGCCTGCCTTATTATATTATGAGAACATGAGAGCCAGAGTACAAACTAATCTACATCCCCAGAATGTCTACTGCTAGATTATGTGGCCTGTCATTTAAAAGTCAAGTATGGATTCCTGTTTGGTGAAGTTAGATTTTTTTTTCACTATTCACAGTCCAGTAAAAAAAACTATAAGACATTTTTCTTTATAGTTTGCCTTACCTAACCCTAACTCTGCGGCCTCATTTCCCAGTCACTTGACTTTATTTGCATCTGCATGGAGCCAGTTCCAAGATTCTCTGTAGCCTTGCTTCACCTGCCTGTTATGATGTACTATCTCTTCCCAGCATACTCTCATGTGTCCTGCTAGCCTGGTTTAACACCTGTTGTTCGTTACTGTAGTCTCTGGACTGGTGTCCGCCTCCACGCATGGGCTCATTGGCAGCTGAATCCAGACCTGCCTGCACACCCCCAGCACCTGCCTCACACTGAAGGTATCTTGTTACTGCCTCACTCTACCTTTTGAATCAAATTAGTTTTGATGGGATCTTTTAGAAAATATACTAAACTCATTCTATCTCCTTAAAGAGTACATATAATGCGACTAAATGAGAGAAAAATTTTCCCAAAGACATAGGAATGTTGATTATTGTGTTTATGTTTATTGTATCAAGTAGTTAATGAAATATGGTGAGCATCAATAAATTCTCCTGAATTTTTATATGTTGACGGAAGTGTGCATTTTAAGAAGAAAGTGTGTGTGTGTGTGTGTGTGTGTGTGTGTATGCATGGACACTCACATAAGAATACAAGTTATCAGTGTTGCTGCATGCAGATTTCTGTGAAAAACTGAATTTTCTGACCTGACTACAAAGTAAAAAATGATTCTAGTTGAACTATGTTTAATAAATTGCCCAGCTATATAGAATTCCATTTTTTCAGCTGTGGTTGCCTACACACTTTTTGAATATTTTCAAGTTCTTGGTTTCATTTAGGATAACTGGTCACCTTGAGCAAATGACATATTACTATGTGCCAGTTTTTCCACTTCTCCAGCCTTCATTTATATTTTATCCAGAGTTGTTTGTTTACTCCCTGACTGAAAAGATATTTATTTTAGCATGTGAGCATTGGTAGGAAAATATATTAACACACAGACAATATTATTTTACTTCTGCTAAAACGAACTCTCATTTAAACATATTTATTTGAGTTTATCTCATGTGTAGGGTATTATGCTAAATGCAATTTGGATAAAATCATAAAAATCCTTTATTCCTTGCTTATAAACTGCAGACAAATGAAGACTAGTAAATATAAAATGCCAATAGATGAGGATATGTAAAAATACCTTCAGACAGGTACTAGGGAAGATATTAATGAGAAATATATCAGGCAGTTCAGGGAAAGTTTAGATAGCAAAAGAACACCCAAACTTGTTCCTTTTAACTATAACTTTGTACCACTGGCCAACCTCCACATTCCAGCAAATATTTGGTTTCTATCTGGACATGAAAAAAAGAGAGGAATTTTTTGGGAAAGGCATTTTTAAGACAATGAACTAAATTCAGTGGCAACGAGGGCTACAGAAAAGTAGAATCATCAGAGCTAAGAGACAGGAGCATAAATCTGGCAAACATGTACAGAAATTTGGAAAAACAATACAATTTGGTTTGCATCAAGTATATATTAGAGAAGGCAGAAATTAGCAGAAAGAATACTGGAATAGATATCTATATATATAGGCTAGCATTATCACACTATCAATGACTATATGAAACAAGTAATTTAATTTTCATAAAATAAATTACTATAGAAAATATCCAGAAGTGTCTTTACTTAAGAATGGGGGTAGAGTTAATATGCATACACTAAATTCAAGTAGGTAATATCATAGGTATACCATGTATCTGGTACTTTCTTGTTAATATAAAAGGAAATATTGGCAAACACTACAGATCAGAAGCCAGACTTCAAGAGTTCTAGGCTAGGATCTTTGATTTACCTAGTGGATAACTTTGGTTGGACTCCATACCTTCTTTTGACTTTTGTTTAGTCATCTTTAAAAGGCAAATAATAATGTTTACTTAATAATATTGAATTAATTTTTGTAAAATTTTTACCCAAATGCATAATGTATAATTTTCAATAAAGAAAATAATTGTTAATTACAGCAAGTGCAATTATAACGATCTATATTATGCAAATAATACATACCATAATTTAAGTATATTCTTTAAAACATAAATACATGTAACTTCTAATTTAATAGTCCAGGGAGTAGGTGTTAATTCTGTCACTGTCCGTCAACTTTGTATTTTCTTTCCTCAACATATTTTAATAGCTATGCTAAAAGTTCTAGGGTACTAATGTATCACTTCTATTTGTGCAGCTGTTTTTATTAATGGATCATTCTCCTGGTTATGGGTCACATTGCCTTTTTACTCTTTCATTATGTCTAGTTATATGTAGTTAGATATTGGGTATTATGAACATGACACTATTAAATATAATTTGGGGGACTTAATGTTTTAAAAGATTGTGGTGTATTTTCCAATATTATATATTTTAATTTTATGTTTAAAACCTTATTTTAATGTTTTGTTAAGGGAGATTCACTTAATGAGAACTCTGTAGAGCTTCTATTTCATATTTCATTTTGAGAAAGAATACTTGAGAACTCAGAATTTAGAAACTAATTGTACTTAACTTACAAATCAATTTGGAAGGATTTGCTGTCTTTATAGTTACAAATGTTGTGCTTTTTCCTTCAGTCACATATTCTGCCAAAAATGTTGCATGCACATCAAGATACTCTTTACCTTTTTTTCATGCAATGAAAAGAAAATCTCTAGCTGACTAGTTACACACATAGTTATTATGACCTTTATTTATAATGAACATTTCACCTTTATACAAAGAACATCATTTGGAAGACTTATGGAAATATCTTCAAAGGGATATTTCTAGAATATTTTTTTGATAACTAACTCAGTTTTACCACCATCCTTACAAAATGTGGTTTGAGGTATAGCAATTAAGCTTCCATTATCTTATCTTTCATTATCTTATATCTAATATAGGACCTTTCATATGTTAAAAGGTTTTGTAAAACTTAGATGGAATGATAAATGTAAAAGCAAAGCATCTATAATTTATTAGAATAATTTCCCAATCTGTGAATATTAAAATAACTCATTTGTACCTTTAGAAAATCTTAACAGAGGAGAATAATGCATTTTATTACATTGTGTTAAATTAGTTTTATTTTCAAAGAACAGTATTAAAGGCACTGAATGAGAATGTCTAATTGAGTTATCAAAAATGAAAATTTTCATGGTCTCTTTTCCAACTCATATTTTATATTATTTGTGTTCATATTCATTTTAATCCAAACATTCTTTGAGCATGTGCCTAAATGTTCATTTAATAAAAAGTATCAATGGTCTTAGTCGAAGTCAATATATCTATCATTGCTTTCTCTTTTGTCTTACCATGCATAATAGATATACAAATATGACACTAATATCACAAAGAACAGCACAATCTTAATGTGGTATCCATAATCTCACTGATAAGTATTACATATTGATCAGCCTTGGTAAAAGACTCTTTTTACTTGATGAGGCTCATTGTAGTTTTTAAAACACTTCATATGTGTGATGTAATTTGCGCCTCAGAACAACTCTATGGGCTAGTGGACATACTAACCTTGATTTCAAATGGGAACGCGATCCATATTTATGAAATCATTTCCAATAAAATGTCACCTGTCCTAGGAAGGCAAGTGGTTTTGCTAAGATTGCATAAACTTTTTTTCATATTTTTAGTTTTTAGTATATTCAGTTGAGAATTTCAGATCATTTTGCGCTCTTGGCCTCATAAAAATTTACACTGAGTTTTTCAAAAGTTTATGTCCATGAAAGTGGAATTGGTTATCACAATAATTCATGGAGTATTTTACAGAATTTAGATTTCATTTTTTTTTTTTTGAGACAGGGTCTCATTATGCCATTCAGGCTGGCCATGTGCTCACTTTGTAGCCCAGGCTGATCTTGAACTTGCGATGATTCTCCTGCCTCAGCCTCCCAAGTGCTGGGATTACAGGAGTGCTCCACCACTGCCGGCTAGATTTCATTTTTGAAATCTAGTGTTTGGTACAGCACATGGAGAGCAAACCACTATCTCTTTAATGATGAGGTCAAGGGTTAACTAGTTGCTTTTTCTTTTCTTTTTTTCTTTTTTCTTTTTTTTTTTTTGCCAAGGACTTCTACAATTACCTATAAAACAAATGAAAATTATGCATTTAAATGAAAGGCGAGAGCAGAGGTGATACCTACAGCTGTTTTCATCTCTGAAACACTGTTCATAGAAGCTTCTTTTTCATTTGATTCACATGAAACACACACTGCTCATTTACAGTACATGTGCTTCAACAAATTTTGACAAATCAGTTCTAAAAATGTTACCAATGTTCTTTTTAATTTGCACATAGCAGAATTTGTGTATAATTGGCTCTTTCGCAATATAGTTAAGAGAAAATTAGTTATGATTAATGTGTTACTTTCAATTCAATTTCAATTATACTTGCTTTATATAGTCAGTAAATTATGAGTATTTAAATTATACATGTACCATTATGCATATTCTGATAAAGTCAAGTCTTTTATTCTGATCCCAATGTCTTTCAGAGAATTCATATATTACTTAATGTATGGCCTGAGAGCAGACAGTAATATAACTTGATTACTACTAGAAATGATTCTAAAGACTATCTTACTTTTACTGAAGTATAATATTTATTTTAACACAATCCTCAGGGAATTCATGCAAAAATTAAAACTTAATAAGAATTGCCTTAAAAAGAGCTAATACTAGTACTTTGTTTTGCAAATATTCATACACATATAGATGTGTCCTATTATTTTTTACATATGAGTATCTGACTTATACAGATATTATAGAACATGGCCTGCCCTGTAGCTTGAACTATTGTTTCTTTTTATCATTTAATATATTAAAAAGTAAATATACTCAGGGCTTTCCACTGTTTTATGTCTTTCATGAATAAAAAACCCATACTGATCATACCAGTTTGTCACACATTTTCAATGACTAACAGGAAAAAACAAAAACTTTAACTGCAACTTGAATCTTTTAGATTTCCCATAATTTTTTCAACTTTCTATAGAGTAAATTTGTCAGAACAGTAGTGAATTGTATTTATTTATACATCCTTGCTATGAATATTGAAAATGCAAATTTCACACATTCGTATAGACTGTTGATGAAATAAAGGATTTGATTTCTTGGATAGTGAATCTCATTTATTCTTTGTGGATGCCTTGGGAAGTGACTTAATTATTTATGTTATACCAATTATGTTATGTCATTGCTTTTGTGAAAAATGTTATTTTATATTAGTATATGTAATACAATTATCTATTATATCTTATGTCTTGCAAAATTATATTTATATTTAAATAAGGATCTCTGAAATCATGGTACAAAATAACTCAGTTCATTAAAATTCAGTTTTATTGGCCATCACATATTCTACATGTATATTCCAGCAGAAATAAAAATAAGAAACAACTCTTATTACAGAAGAAATGCCATTGGTTCCATTCATTTTTATGCCTTTAATTGAAATCTATGGTAAGATAATTTCATATAGCTTAACTTATTTAGGACATTATTAATATCTAATAAAATGAAGGCTGAATGATTTTATTTTTTAAAAAATCTCTAATTTACTACAATGTGCTTAATTCATTGTTTTCTGATCACCAAATATACTCCTCCACAGTCACCCTTGGGAAGTGAAATAAAGGCCACTTAATATAATCTACTCAGAAGTCTCCGTTGGCACCACAGCAGCACATCATTAGTCTACAAGCTTGCAAAACACTACATGATTTTATTACTGTTTTCTGTACATTTCTGCTGAAGAACTCATTCAAAATTGTTAATATTAGGTTGAATATAAACATAATGCACAAATATTCTGATACACTTAACTATGCATTTAACACACAATACAGTGGCACAACTTGTGCCCAACAGTGTATAAATGTAGGCAAGCTAGAAAGATACCCTCTGACTTCACATGTGTAATTGCACTTTTAGTTTTCCTTTTTCTTTTTTAAAGTTGAGGATCACAGTGCAATTTAAGTTCCCCTAAAGAGCTACTGTGTGCTGTATAAAGGCTAAGTAATCCCCACAGTGCCAGGGGGTTACAGTTCAGCTGTTCAGGATCATGAGATGATATCTCAGCACTCATAAAACAGAAGACTCAAAACACAGGGGCATACATGGAAGTACAGATCATGATGACAGTCCTGGAAGTCTTCCACAAGAAACGTCAACACCCCAGAGGCCAAAATAACACTACTGAATCAACATTTACAGCTTTTGTTCAAAATTAAATCTGATACATAGGGAAAATCCACACTGGAATCTAAATACTAATATAACAGTAATTTTTATATTTGGCTTATTCCAAAATACAGATGACTTCCGAAACCTATGGGACATATTTTCTTAAACATTTTAAATGTACAAGATTTATTCTGTATAAAACGAGTAACTCTCCTGTATTAGCAGTTTCCTAGAACTGTTCATCAATGGTCAGTCCATTTAATAAGGCACAGTGAGGGAAGCATAAATATTTCTTTGAGGTTGCACGTTTCAATTCAGAAGCATGAGGGGGTAATTTTGGCCCCTGGGATTTGAAAATATCTTCCAGTTGTAATCTTTGGTCTGAATATTTACATGGTGGTTTCTTCCCATTCGAGCTCAACATCACCTATAATATAAAGTAACGCATCACAAGAGAGTATTGAAGCGAACAGTTCAAAAGACTTAAGTGTTTCATGGTAAAAATACAATCCAGATGGAAAGGCTATTATCCCAATTTAGATCAGAGAGAAATTTCAAAAAACATATATACATTAAAATAGCTTATACAACGTTTTAAACTTATGGTTATTACGAAATTAATCCTCCTGCTCTAGGTAGTAAGTCAGTGAATTGAATACATATTGTCTCTGTTTACCTTCCATGGCATCCAAAGAGTCCATCTTCTGAAGTGTGGAATAGTTTACAAAGCAGATGGGCTGATTACTCCCTTTATTTGACAAGAGATCCAGAATGCACTGGTGTAAGAAGATATACTGTACCTAGATATCAAAGGAAGTATCATTAAACAAATGGCTGAGTAAGGGTTTTTCTTATACGGGGAGATATACCGTTACACTGAAAAGCAGTATTGAATTCAACAAATGTGAAATAGCTAAGTTAGAGACAAAATTTACCCTAGTATATAAAAGATGTCTACCATCTCCAACATAATGTTTGCTAAGTTCCTGTGGCTTCTTCTAACTTCAAAGTTTTTCTTTTCTTTTAATATGTCATTAAACACTAAGTATTAATATATTCTTTCTTGCTGTGATTACAAAATGTGGCAAATCTTATTACTTAATTTGAGCAGGAGCTTCCTTTTTCTTTTTCGACGTGAGTAATTTCTCTTACAATTATTTTTCTAGTTAAAAACAGATGCTATATATTTTTGAAGTCTAGAAGTGAGCACATTTGAATGCATTTAACAATTCTGTTAACCACCTGGACTTTTGGCCTATTTATTTTCAAGTACCTGTTCACAACTTGCAAATACAAGGCAGTTTGTTGGTGAAGTTTCCAAACATCTAGGTGCTGGACAAAGAGTTCAAACATTTCATTTGAATGTTTGGGTTAAATGCAGTACTATCAGGATTCTTTTAAGTTTATCCAATATAATTCAATAACCTACTTGCATTTCTGAGTTTGGACTTTTCAAAGATAGTTAAGGCTAAAAAGAAAGGTACATTTTAAATCATCCTTGCTTGTACATAGGAAACACACCTGACTTTAAAAGAAAAAATGTTTAAGATATATATACAAAGCAAAAATTGATATAAATACGACATCCTTAAAAATGATCATTTTAAGAGATTATGTTTGTATGTATTGCAATAATACCTCAAATCCTTTCTTGGAACGCTATTGAAATTGTCTTCAGAAATTATTGGCATCATTAGCAATACCTATTTTTTCATGGATTGTAAAACATTTCCACTAACATCTTATTACTAGAATATCAGCTAGAGTAGAATTTCATCATATTCACTGCTGTATTCTCATTGCCTATGATACTGCCTGAAACATGCTAGTTGCATAATGAATGTTTGTTTGCTTGGTTCAATTTAATTCTCACAGCTTGCCAATCTTTACTATTTAAGGGTAGATGTAATTTGGAGAACATCCATAAGTCATTAGGGGTCAAGTTTTATAAGTGAGGTGAATGATCAAGTTACAGGATTCAATTCTGGTAAGAAATGAAGTGGCATAAAGTAGTAACTATTCTACTGAAATTGCTAGTAACTTACTTCTCATGGTATTTCCAAGAGTATTTTCAAATATGTATTACAGGACAAACAACATCATAGATAGAAATATATTGACACAACATGATTTTTTAAAAAGTCATTTAAATTTCTGAATTCTAGTGTTTTTTTAAAAGCACATGTGAATTTGAAGTCATACTTGATATATGAAGCTTCTGACTATCCAGATCTCATCTTCTCCACTGGAAAGAATGATAGTGTAAACTCTGCCAACAGAGCAAGCTGAGCTGTACAAGACAGTCCTAAGGCTTCCAAGTCCCTCTGCCAACCTGCATCATTGCCAAGGAGGCTGTGCAGAGTCATGAACAGCCCAGTTTCTATCCTCGATAGGCATGCTGTCCAAAGAACTAAATGTTTTGGCGCTCAATTTCATCGTCTCACATAAAAATCTATATTGTAAGATTTAATATATATGTATATTTAAAGAAGGTAGGCATTCAAAATACAGTGCCTCCCTTTTTTGTCTACCATATGTGAGTTCACGCCAGTCAATTTCCAGGGGATACAGAGTAGGAAAGCGACTGATCCAGTTCAATCTTTATTCAACACACAAATATAATTTAAGGATGTTATTATCCTGCAGAGCATTCTTTCAGAAAGAATTTTAAAATCTCCTGGACTGTTTTTTTTTT
>RJWT010003067.1:0-37771 GCA_004365215.1 Cuniculus paca | reverse complement strand
TTTATCCTTCCTTATGGCAGACTAGCAATCCATTTGTTTAAATACCACATTTTCTTTATCCATTCATCTGCTGATGGACATAAAAGCCATGTCCAAGATTTAGCTATTATGAATGACACTGCTATAAACATGGTGTGGATGTATCACTGTAATATGATGCCTTTAATTCTTCTGGGAAGATACCTAGAAGCAGAATAGCTGGGTCAAATGAAATTTCTAGGTTTGATTTTTCTGAGGAATGTCCATAATGACTGCCAATCTTGAATTACTACAAGTCTGTCATTTATGTCATGAACACCAAAGGATCTTGTTAGGTCATTTGAATTTTAGACTGATGAGTTGATATTTTACAAAAAAAAAAAAAAATCACAAAATCCGGTCTCCAGACCTTGATCAGAGCATGTACTGTTCACCAAGCTCATTAACTCATCATGAAATTTTCAAAACAATCTAACAAATCTGCATTAGACTCAAGAACTATTAATAAATACTCACAGATTAACAAAAATTAACACCTCTAAAATATTCAGTTTGATACCAGAATTCTCTCATTTGTTTTGTGGCAAAATATTTTGGCAAGTTTTCAGAAGCATAAAGCATTATATAAGAAGATCATTAAGCACTGGGGATCTAGCTCAGTGGCCTAAACGCCTGCCTGGCAAGTGCAAGGTCGTGAGTTCAATCTCCGGTGCCACAAAAAAAAAAGATCATATAATCTTTCATGCAAATGGAGATAATATTCACAGTAAAAAGAAGCATTATTAATATTCACACAAAGTCAACAAGCATAAACCAGCACTATCCCAGGAAAACCAAGAAATAAGGTCCCCTCCTATCCAAAGTAAAATACCAAACAGTCCTTGTTCTTCTCAAAATTGTGTCTAAAAGCTCAGTATATTTACTCCAAAATAAAAAATGTAACTACAGGCCAGGGACTTAGCTGGCGTAAGCACCTGCCTGGCAAGCATGAGGTAAGCAGTAAGCTCGAGGTTGTGAGTTTGATCTCTAGTACAAAAACAGAAACAAAACAAACAAACAAATATATTTATAACTGCAAAGAACTCTGTGCAGAGGTAAGAGGAAAGATTAAAATAAAACCCAAATCCACACTGAGTTTTAAACCTGACCCCCAATTCTTAGCTGCTCTTCCTTGAGAGATGTATTGTTATGTACTCACCCTTGAAGTTGTTCTCTCTGAATATGCAATCGGCAGGTTAGGGGAAAGGTCCCCCAGGCCAGCCCTGGGCCCTGATGCTACTTACTGACAGCTCCCACTTTATGTGTCCCAACTGTGCTTTGCAGGCTACTCAATCCTCACTCTTCCTTCATCCCTGACCTACCCATTACTGACACAAGAGTGCTGAAGTCTCCAACTGCAATAGGGCATTTGTCTACTTCTTCCAATTCTTTCAATTTTTGCCTTGCATTTTGTCACTCTGTTCTTTGGAGTATGCACAGTGGAACTGATAGACTACTAGGACTTCTTGGAGAACTAAACCTGCGATTAATGCTAATGAGATCTTCATCCCAAACCAATGATGGTGAACCTTTCAGATCCTTCAATGGGCACACATGCCATAGGTTTCGCCACCACTGCTCCACACCACCTGGTGATCATCGGAACTGTCTGAAACTTACTGCCAGCCCAGCTTGCTTTTACTTTGTTAGTACAGTATGTTTCTGTGTCCCTCTGCTTTTAACCCTAGTCTTTGAATTTAAAGGATTTCTTACAGATAATACAGGTCTTGTTTTATAGCCACTAAGTATTTTAATGGCACATTTAAGGTGGTTATATAATAGCTATCAAGTTTGTAACTATTTTCTATTGGTTGAATTCACCCTTTCTTTTTGCTTTTTCTGTATCTTCTGATTTTTATCTGATTCATTTTATATCCTTTTAGTGAATCAAACGATTTTCAAAAAATACATAGTGATTGCTCTAAAATTTATGATATACCTTTTTAACTGATCTAAATTCACTTTCAACTAACTATATTACATCATGTATTGTATACGTCACTTATAACATAGTATTCTCAATTCCAGCCTCCCAACCACTGCAGTGTAGCTGTCATTCATGTCATTTACCTACATATACAATCAGCCAAAGTATTATTACTATTATAGCTTCCAACAAAATTTGCTTTCCACTAAATAGGAAAATGAAAGATTTTATTTTATATTCATCTACTACTCTGTGCACCCCTTTATTTCTTTTATATAGATTCAATTTTCTAACCTGTGTTGTTTCTCTTCTGCATGAAGAATTTCCTCCAACATTTCCTGCAGGTTAAGTCTACCAGTAAAAGAGTTCTTCAGTTTTTTGTTTATTTTTGCCTAAGAAAGGTTCCATTTCTTCTTTACTTCAAAAGAATAATTTTTATAGGATGTGGAATTCTAAGTTGGTATGGTTTTACTCTGTATGTAATTAAAATAAATTTCTTTGAGTATTTTAAGTATTTCGCTCCACTCTTGTTTGCAGAGCATCGGATGAGCGGTCTAATTAAATCTTCTACAGATATTCCTCTCTAGGATTTTTGTTGTTGTTTTTGAACTTCCCAAACTTAAGTGAAACGAAGAAAAAATGGAAGGAGAGAAAGAAGGGAGTGAAAGAATATTAGAAAAACGTGTGGCAATATCAAAAAGTATAACATATGTATAACTGGAATACCAAGAGAAGAATGGAGCAG
Organism: Cuniculus paca; assembly: GCA_004365215.1. NCBI lineage: Eukaryota > Metazoa > Chordata > Mammalia > Rodentia > Cuniculidae > Cuniculus > Cuniculus paca. The sequence continues at coordinate 35,081 of RJWT010003067.1, read as the reverse complement.
ACATAACTGAAATATTAATGGCAGAGACCTTTACATAATTAATAACTGATACTAAGCCTCAGGTCCATTAGCCTCATGGGATAGCAAATAGGTGGCACTTCGAGCAATTTGGTTTGCAAACAAAAGTGTTTGACAAAATTTTCTTTTTGTTTGCAAACTCTGTATCAGGTTACAAACGCATCTGCAGTCACCTTTCCTGCACAAACACAAATGTGGCCACCTTTTACAAAGTCGTGGAACAAAGTCATGAAGCAAGGTACTTTAATATAGCATTGTTATTCTTACCCTCTCCCTGCCAGATCCTCTCAGGGCCTTTGTGGGATCTTCACTGTGAGAACCTGCCAGGGTTCTCAGAAGTAAAGCCCAAGAAAGAATGGGAACCGCCCTATGATGGTGAAACTCTCAATTTTTTACCCCCACACATACTTGGCAGCCAGCAACGCATGAGTCTTACCACTGAAGAGTCTCCAACAGCTCAAGGCTCCAGTGGGTGATCTTCAGGAAGCAGATCTTGGTTACAGCCATCAGGATGCCTCTGCCTCTCTAGAGGCTAGAATTGGGGTTTGCCCTGTGACCTCAATTCTCTGGCAGATTTAAAGTCACTGACTTTTATTTTATGCATATTTTTCTTAGTAAGGATGGGATTCACAATATCCACAGTCTTTCCATATTACAGCTGAAGTCAGAAGCCCCACTTTTAATTCCTCAGATGCAACTCTGGGAACCCTGTTAGCATACTGTTAGAAGTCCAGGCCATCTGAGGAGCCAACACTAACGCACTGTTGGTGAGTGAACTCTTCTGCCAGGGGTTCCTCACACCCCAGCCAAGCTACACAAAGTGATACCACATAGAACAGAAACAAATTTTTCTTGCCTAGCACTTTCCTAATCAAAGATTTAAGAGCAAACTAAACGACAGTCATTTTATTTCTCAAAGTTTTGAAATGGCTCATTTTGCAGCAGAATATTTCCAGAACAATTCTCAAGGGCCTGCTATTTTCTCAAGACTCAGCTCATGCAAATCCCTGCACATCCATGCTCCTAGTTACATAATTCTTATTGTTCCTGCCTCCGACATCGCCCCCTCCCCGGGTCTGCAGCACCTACTAAGCTCTTTCTCTCCTCAGTGCATGGCCTGAAACATCTTATTCCTGGTCTTTACCTGGCTGGTGACAACTCCTCCTTCAGCTCTAAGCATAAATGTCCCTTCCTCAACAAGCCTTCTGCTGTCCTCCCATCTAAGATATGCCCATTGCCCATCTCTCTCTCATAGAAATACACACCACCCACCACTCTTTCTCACTGCTCTCTTTCCCTTTACACTACTTTTAATTATAGATGTGCAATTTATCAATTTCTGCTTCTTCCATTACATGACAGGTTCCATGAAAAGAGAGACTGTGTGAGTTTTGTTCACCACGACTTATCCATTGCCTGGCCAAGAAAAGAGAACATAGCAGGAGCTTAGTAAGTACCTCAGAGGGAATGAGCTTTTTTAAGTAGACACTCCTGGCAAGCATTCCTTGTTTAGACCAGGGTTTCTCACCTGCAGCACTATTGCCATTTTGAGCCAACTAATTCTCTATTAAAAGAGACTCTCACAGTAACTATTAGGGTTTTTCACAGCATCTCTGGCTGCTACCCACCATACCCCAGTACCACCACCATGACCCAGGCTGTAAAAACCAAAACTCTGACCAGAACTAGCAAATGTATCCTGGTAAAGAAAATGGTCCCTAGTTGACAACAGCTAGTTTAGACAAGAACATGCTACCTCCTAGCAACCAAGGAAAGAACAGCAATAATAATGAACTCAGGAAGGAGGAGATGCTTTCAAATAAAACTGGTCTCATCATCACAGACTCCCCCTAATTTTCCTCATAAATCACTTACAGTGAAATAAGAAAGAGCGATTCTAGGAGCCATGACATGAGATTTGATCATTTTCATAATGGAAAATTTCCACACTAACTTCTTTGAAAGAGCCTGTAAACACACTAATACCTTCAAAGTATTTTGATTATTATATTAAAGGCATTTCAATCAAGTGATCAAAGAACCTTGCTAACAAAAATAGATAACAGAGGCCAAGACACTTAAACACTGTCTAATAAAAATTATTCCAGCACAGTTCAGTCTAATAATTGAAATCATGCTTCTTGCTTAAACAATAACCTCACTGTCACTTTTGTCAAAAAGATTAGGCATTGTTTGTTTTATCTGCTACAAGCTAAATGAAACCAGCTGTACCAATTAAGCAGCCTCTAATGCCTACATTCTCCTCCAAAGGAAGCCATGGCTGAATCTGCAATTTGAGTAAGCTTTAAGGTTTAAAAAAAATAAAATTAGCAGCTGTTGGTGCGTGGGTTATTATCCTCCTTGGACTAGGTAACAGTAAGAACCCAACCTGTTCAACTTTTACCTGCACACTAGGAACACGGATCCCAACATCTCACGCACCAATTTCATTTACTCCACTACTTTTTAAAAAATCCATTATGTCCTGCTAATCATTGTAGTGCCTTATTTTGTGCTTTAAATTACAAAACTACATTGACTGAAGTATACCACAGTGCCATTCTCATATCATATCCTGTGACAAATAGTGTGGTTACAGGTTTGATCTCTGAAGCAAGCTACAATAATAAGCTTAGGTGCACAAACCCAAAATCTAAAGGAAATCAGAGCACACCTAAGGAGAAACAGTGGACTCACAAGCATCCTAGAGCACAGCTTAGACCAGCCTCTCTTCTATGCAAAGTTCCTGTATGTAGGCAGGTGACCTCTCAGGATCCTGGAAGTCAGCGTGATAGTCCAGATATCAACACTTAAGACTGAAACTTCAATGAGCCAGGAGTCCAGCATTTTCCCTCTGGGGATTTCTGACTTCAAACGCCCCTTGATAGAGTTTCAATGGAGTTGACCTTCGGGGCAAGCACCAAGCACCACATCCTTTATCTCACATGTTCTGTAAAGGTAGTTAACTACTGCTGCTTTTCTGCTCCCCCTGTTGCCTTTCTTCTCGCCGCTGCTTGTTTTAATTAACAGCATGTTCTTCCCCCTATTTCTCCTGGGGCTCTGAAGAGCTCTTTGAAATGTATTTAGTATATTTCAGTCTGGGTTTGGCTAGTCTCTCAATTTATGAGGTCATTTAATTCAAGTTCAATTATTCAGCACAAATTGGCAGAATGAAATGCTAAAAGAAGATTGGCACTTTCAATCACATAAATCTCGTGTTACATAAAGTGAGCAAATTCCTCCATTGTGCTTATTGACCTCTGAGATAACAATTTACCGCTGGCACAAACCAGTGTGGGCAGGCTTCCCCTTAGCAGGCTGGCCTAGGAATGAGGCTCTGAACAGAAACTGAAGATAAGTAGAGAAAACGACCAGTGATCAGGACCATCTGTGTGATGACTGAGATGAAGTAAGGTTAAGGACAGAACAAAGAGCAAGCTGTTCTTCCTCTAATGCCACATGCAGTCTGAGAAACTCAGAAGCAGCTACAGTTTCACACCCCTCCTAAATTGCTAGGTTGATGAAAAAAAAGTTCATAGCTTTCCCATGCGTGGGACTCTGGCATCTGGGGAAAGAGAGAATTGAGGGTGCTCCACCAGCAAATTCCATGGCAGCAAGAATATGGGGTTCACATCCTGACTTTGAGGGCTTAAGTGGGTGGTCTCAGCTCCAATTATAACAGCCCACTAAGCAAGCCACCAAGCCTTCCAAACTATATTGCCTGAAGTCAATTCTACTTTAATACTTAAAAATGACTGTTCTGCTTAATCAAACTTGCATAATATCAAAATGGATCCATTTGCTGTTTAAGGCCATCATTGTTCAAAAAATTTAGTTTGATACCCAAAAGGTGAAAATTCCATTGTATTTTCCAGAAGAGTTGTGGGGGGAGGATAAACCACAAAAGGGAACCATGCCAAGGATCCCACAAGGACATGCAGGGATGAGGGAGACTTGATTTGCAAGCACATGAAGTTGTGGCTTCTGAAATTCATCAGTCCCACCAGAAAAAACATATTTAAAATACTGTCGTCAAAAACATCCTCTTTTCCTTTTTCAAACCCCACACCATTTTAGAGGGGCATATCTTACTGTATTCTAGCATATACAGAATTTATGGTATGCTAACTTATGTAGAATTATTTGTGCCTATATACCATCTCCCTCATGATTAGATTTCCCCAGGGCAAAATCCACATCTGAGTTACCTCTTTTCACCTATGGTATAAAAGGGAATGATTATAAAAAAATAATAAATATTCATCTTTGGTTGAGTAAGTTTTAAAAATATCGACAAATCTCAATGTACAAAAGATAGACGAACAGATAAAATGATTTCAAGGTGCTGAATTAAAGATACTTTAAATGACATATATTTTAAAAATGAAAAATGTATGATCCAAGGCTTTCTGTGAACTATACTGAATGCTACAGGAATTCAGAAGAGAAAACAATCAGAAAACCAAACCAGAATGGAAATTAGTAATCAGATATAATGATAAACTGCCTCCTTCCAACAAATACACACACAAAAAAGAAGTCAGCAATATCGGTCAAACAAAAAGCACTGCTCGAATATGAAAATGTGATAAGCTGAAAGCTTTTTTAAAACATTGCATTTTTGAGTGTTGTGTGTTGATGCAGATACAGTCAGCCAAAAATTCTTTAGAAGCCACGCTCACTATCAAGTGGACCGCCTGTACAGGAATTTCAGTCACTAGTCCCCGACATGTGTCCTTAAGGAAGAAGACACTCACAATTCAAGAGTAATAAACACTCTATTCCTCCTCAAGTTTCTAAATCATGGCTCACTGCAACTCTTCCAAAATTAAGATTTATACCAACCTTTGATAAGGGGAATACACTTTATTTATGTTGGGTAAAGAATGATTGGAAAAAGGATAGCTGATATATACCATAGGTAGGAACAGAAGAATATGGTCATGAGTGCCATGCCAAATTAGTGAAATTTGAAACTAATAACTGTTACGGATTGAATTGCACCTTCAAGAAAAGATATGTTGAAGCTCCAATTCCTACTAACTCAGAACATAACCTTATTTGAACATGGGTTCTATAAACTATACTGACTGCTACAGGATTCAGTAGAGGCATCAAGTTAAAACAAGGTCTTGAAAGAGTCCAGCATGACTGTTGTCCTGAACAAAAGGGGGAATTACACACAGACACAGACGTAACACATACACACACCCTGGAAGAACACTGTTGTAGTCAGGCTTTACAAGGAGAACAATTACATACAGGACATAGAATTTATAACATTATTTTTTGATGGTCACCCAAAGTTAAATACAAGAAGGTGTAGGAAATCTGTCCACAACACTAAAGACCTAGAAAACCCAGCCAGTGGCCTGGATCCCACAGTAATGTTCTGTATGAGTCCAACTGGAGGCCTAGAGCCCATGACAATGACTCATGCAAGTCTGTTTTACAGATCTGCACTGGGAAGGCCCAAAGGTCAGTGGTGGAAGCTAGAAAGTCTATGCCAGTGGGGTGAAAGGATCTGTGCCCATAGGCTGAGGGCCCTGCACTGGAGCCAAGAAGCAACACTCAAAATAAGGCCCAGGACTCCCCTGAAAAGTACCACAGTCATCCTCAGTGACAATGAGGTCCCAAGCTCCTCTGATAAGAACAGTCGAGTACATATCAGGAAACCAGCATGACAAACCTCTCCTGGAGATTAAACAGCAAACATCTTACCCTCCAGAGCCAGGAAGCGATGCCCAAGGTAAGGACCAGAGCTCCCCCAAAATGAACCACAGTCATTCTCAGCAACAAGGTCCCAAGCTCCTCCAATGAGAATGGCTGAGTTCATATCGGGAAAGCCAGTATGATGAGCTCCTCCAGGAGAACCAATGGCTCCAAACAACCACACTTAGGAGAACCCACAACACCTCACTCTTCCTCTGCACATCTCCTTTTATGCGGGCAACTTTCCTCAGGTGGGCTGTCAACACACAGTACCATGTTGATTTAATTCAGCTGGTGTTAAGTTAGCCACCAGTTTTTAATCCATAACAAACACCGTGTGAAGATGACGACAAGAAAGGTGATGAATTTACAATTCAGGATGCCAAAGATGGCCAGCACATCACCAGCAGCTCAGAGAGAGGCAGGGAACAGATTCTCCCTCATAGCCCTCAATTCTACCAACTGTCACCTTGGACTTCAGGCCTCCAGAACTATGAGACAATAAACTTGTCTGTAGCTTGTGTTATGCCGGTCCTAGCAAACACAATGAACTTCATGGTAAAATTCAAGTGTAACACATATAAATCAATAACATATATATCTCCAACGGAAATTCACAGGAATCTCTACAGCTACCAGACAGCTGTAACACATGATAGAGAGCCACTTCGGAGGATGATGCTGAAGATAAGATTCAAAGACGGTGGCAAGGATCCAGACATTTATAGGACATGGTGAGGAGTACTAGAACAATATCCAACATTTATTTTAGCTGGCTCTTTAAATTACAAAGCAGTTCAGGGACACAGCAAACAAATTCAACTCTCAGGTCCCACTGTATGACACATACCATGGAAAGATCAAAAATACAGTGAATACTTAATTTTTTTACAAAACACATTATCATAAATGACACATTACCATGAACGGTGGGGTAGATGTGTGTGAAGTGAGGGGGCAGTATTTTGCATATTTTGAGCATTAGTACTGGTAATGTGTCTTTCACTGAAATATAATTTTTAAGCACTTGTACCACTTTTTAGTATATGTGCTACCAAGTGAACATACTTCCTCGCATTTTTTGATCAACTCTTGTATTTAGTAATTCTTTACTATGAAATTAAAAATTACATATGACCAGCAGGCTTGAAAGTGCTTAAGAAATGCTTACAAGACAAATGCAGAGCTGCTGGAATGAAAACTATCAATTGTCCAGAACTACCCCTCTCAAAGTTGGTAGGCAGTTTTAACTCTGTTCTTTTATACAGGTATAACAGCTAAAAAATTTTTCATCTCTAAGATTTCGATATGAACCTTCAAGTTAAATGGTCAATAGTGTTATTAACCTACATTTACACATCAGCTAACCACATCTTTTGCAGGCAGGCAGTTCCAAGGGTTTGGTCTGTTTCTTTCTAGTGGAAGAGTGCATTTGCTTCTGTCTGAGTCACAATTAAAACAAGTCAGAGCACACGGAGGAAATATCTGCAATATTCAACAAGGGCTGAATCTTTCCAAGGCCTCCCACAAGGTACAGGTAATAATGGTATAAGAGTTAGGGGGAAATGGCCTCAAGCCAGGCAGAAACAGCTAACATAAGGTCCGGTGCTAACCACCTGTGTGACACAAGCACACGACCTCTGTGTACGCCATGATTCTGCAGTCAAATGCAGACGGTAACAACATAACAACAGAACCCATGTCTAGAGTAATGTGAGGACTAAATGAAGCAAAAGAAGGTATAACTGTACTTTAAATAAAGCGGTTGTTTAACAAAGGACATTTAGCCTCATGTTATTAACGTTGAATTCTCAAATATGTGTTAGGCAGCGGAGTACAGTACTCCTACTCCCACAGGAAAGAATATAAAAACATAGGATATAACCTCTAATAAACATAGGATATAACCTCAACCATCAAGACTGTTACTCCGATATTCTATAATTCTCAAGCAATTGGTTAAGTCATTAACAGTCCTCTGGGATTTGTTTAGTTTTCTATTCCCCATAATATTGACTTTTCATTCAAATAAAAAATCAAATTTTAACAGCTTTTAAAATTAATACTATTATTTGTAACTTACAGTATTTCTGTATTTCTTTACCTACATATATTCTTCCATAAGGAATATTTTAGAAGAAATATTTCTTCATTTTCTAAACTTAAAATCATGTAGAAAAACTTAAAAGATTATGCCCCAGGATAGCCAGATTACATAAATGAGCACATATTCAAAATTTCTGATTATGTGTTTGGATTGATCCTCCACAGAATTTTCTTTTGCTTCTTTTTTACTTAATTAAGTTAGGTTAGAAAGTTGTATCTTCTATATAGAGACTACTAAAAGATGTAACGCAGATGGTTTAAAAAATTATTTTCAACATCATTTGGTAAGGTTATTAAGGCTTATGTCTCCTATAGTTACTTCAGAAACAGCATCACATTTTCCACAAACCACACGGCAGTAAATATGCATTTCTGTCCCTAGTCAGAAAGGGAGGGAGAACACCCATCAGAAACATACGGCAGTGAGATTTTTAAAAACCCAAATCTGTGTCCTGACCCCAGAACAGCAATGGGGAAGGGGAAAACAAGGAGGAAAAGAGTTGCTTCTCTGCGGAAACAGATGCAGATCATGCCAAAGATGATAGAAAGAAAAATTTGCATTTTTTGTTTTAACTAAGTTACTTTTGAAATATGAAGTAAAAGCTCAATTTAAATAGACATCAAGAACGGTACACATTGGGTTTTTGTCACATCGTTACTCTAAGGCTTAACACTAAACATCCATGAGGGAATAATCCCATCATTTCCCTGGAAATGAACCGTCACAAGAGTTCCAACCCCGCTGAGAAAGACAAAACTAACCTGGGGGGAGCAGTTAAACGGAAAGATAAACTGGACAAGTCAGCAAAAGCTTGCTAGTGGGATAACCCATTGCACTGGCTTTCACATTCATTTATAAAAAACAAATGAAAAAGCTATTTTATGATCAATTACTTAAACATACTGCCGTTTAGTATTAAGAGAGCAGATACATTTTACATATTAAAAATATAATGAACTTACTTGCTCTTCCCTTTGTAAACTGTAGCATAAGATCCTTCCCCTAATTTTTCCAGTTTTTCATATGAGTCAGCTTTTCCAAATTTGGGACTTGTTGGCTAAAAGTGAAGTGGACAGAGAGTAAGCAAAACAGACTGTATTGTATTCATTAACAATAAATACTCTCATTTTACTGAAATGTACAGATTATCCGTCACTTGTTAAACAACTTTTTTCTAAGATGAGAATATTTACTTTTAAAAACAACATAATAAACAGTATAAAATCCAATACATGCAAATGAACACATGTAAAATTAAATTTACCCATAATCTAACCAAGAAACCAAATATTTTGATATCTCTTCTTCCAGTGTTACCTTGCTGATAACTGCTTTTTTGTTTTTAACACAGTTGGGATTTCACTACACATACTGTCTTGCCATCTGTTTTTTTCTGTTTGTTTAGATTCAATATATCATGAACATTTTTCATGTGATAATTCTCTAAATTTAGAACTGGTGTACCCTGATCAGTGGGTCAAATCTAGCTGTCACCTATGTTTGCACAGTTTATAAATTTAGAATTTTTTTAATGGTGGCAGCATCAAAAAGATAACATTTCATAATGTGAAAATTATAGGAAAATTGAACTTGGGCAACCATAAAGTTTTATTAGAATGATCACGCTCATCATTCACACATTGTTCATGGCTTTCTAGATATAAAAGAGTTGTAGTTGCAATAGAGAACATAAGACTGACAAAGCTGAAAATATTTACATTTGACTCCTGGTGTAAATCATGGCTGCATATCATTCAGTCATAGAAAGGAACTCTTTCAACACCCTTCAGTGATAATGCAAATAGATAATCAAAGATGCATTGTTCGTATATTATCACACAAAATGGAACTCCCTTGTGTGTACATAAACCAATACTTAAGGTTAGCTGAAACAAAGTTACTCAAGATTACCATCCATCATGACCAAAAAAGTGGTTAAGAGTGGCTTTTGCTGTGCTCAGCTCCTACCCAACTTCAACTATGGAGCAAGAAAAGAGAAATACTGTCCTCCACGGGGCAGAAACATTCAGCGACACTATAGAAGGGTGATACCAAAACATGACTTAGTTACAACTACACAAGCAATTCAAAACATCTCACCAGTGGCATTATCTGATCATAGTAGATAGATAATTCATAAAAAGTTGCTAAAGTTCATGGTAATTCATGAATAACCAACTTTAAATTTTTAGAGCATGTTTGTAGTACATAATGATTACACTTATCATGGGGAGTTGGTATATAACCATCTTTATCATTTTTTTGGCCCTTTCCCCTCTCATACCTCCCTGTTCCAACTCTTACTCCCCTTCCCATTTGGTAAAGCTCTATTTCCATTCCTTTTTTTTTTTGACTCTCTTTTTTAATTCATTTTCCCTTCCTTCCTTCCTTCTTGTCTCCCTCCATATCTTAATACACTTTCCATTTGAAAAAGATCTCCCTACTTTCTTTTATCCTTTATTTTGCTCTTTATTTACATTTTGAACATCTCACAGAAGACAAACTGTACAATATTTACATCTGTGTGTCTGATTTATTTCACTTAACAATATGGTCTCAAAGTGTACCCATTTACCTACAAATGCCTCAAGTTTATCCTTCTTTATGGCAGAGTAGTACTCCATTGTATGTAAAATGTGGTATTTAATAACCAATTTCAGAAGTTTAGTAAAGAAACTTTTTATAAAGTCCAGAGAACCCTAGTCCTAAACTAGAACACTACTTTTGGGTGTGCTCCAAACCATTTATTTAAAAACACACAACATCAAGGCAATGATTTGGACTCCCACCATTTTTAAGGATTCTATGTGGCAGTTTAAATACATACTCTTATCTCTTTCTCACTCAAAATTCCATATAGTGACTGAAAAGACATCTGTCAAAAAAAAATAGAATCGGAAAAGGAAAAAAAGTGTCAATATCTAATTAGAAATTTTGAGGAAAACTTATAAGGAATCAGGATCAAAACTCCAGATCAAAGCCCCGACATTAAGAGAAGACTGTTAGAGGAAAGAAGCCCAATCTTGTGAGTAAACACAAGACTGGTCAACACAGTGAGCACACAGGGTCTTCCCACACAGGCTACAGGGACAACAGCAAGAGGAGACAGCTGAGAATGTAGTATCTGGACCAGAGAGGTAGTGCAAAGACTCAACCAACACCCAGAAAAAAGGCAAAGTTTCTCTGTCCCCCAAACTGTAAGCACTGCCTCTTTCACACAGTCAACAGAGACAAATTAGAGAAAATAGAATAAGCTGTTAATGATTATGAAATACAAAGACGAGTGCACAACCAAAAGTCACAAACCACTTCAGGAAAATCAACAGCCTGAACGAAAAGCATCATATTTAATGGGGAGGTAAACTGAAACCCAGGAAAGAGAATTCAGAGTGCTGTGTAAAGGTGAGCATAACTGAATACGAAGACATCACAGCCTTTGAAGAATTAAACGCACTGGTCTGGGGACATAGTTCGGTGATGGAGCACTTGCCTATCAGGTGCAAGGCCCTGGGTTCAATCTCAGCATGGCCAAAACATAAAATTACGTTAAAAAAAGAAACAACTGGAGATCTTAGAGATTAAAAATTTTTTCAGCAAAATGAAATATTTAATGGAAAGTAAATAGAAGAATGAGCATAACTGTAAAAATAATAAGCTCAACCTTTGAAATGAATTCCAGAAAACTTGAGGGAGTTACTGTACCTAAGTAGAAAACTTATTCAATAAGCATATTTTTACAGACAACAATGGCTACAAAAAAAACCCCAAAATTTTCAAAATTAAAAGAGGAAAAAACTTTGTATCACTAATATATTTAAGTCACTCAGGTGTGCAATAAATAAAGGACAATTTTACCTCCCACTGGGAAGAACATCTAGAAACAATGTTCCATAGTCACAATATAAAACTTGGTTAGACTGATGGAAGATGCGCAAGAAGGCAAAAACTCGCAAAGATAGCATCATGCTGAGATTTCCTGATTCCAGCAGGACAGACTTTATACATTAACTCCCAAGACACAAATTTTAGTATGTTTATCAACTCCTAAAAGGCAATCACTAGATTTATATAAATAAAATGCAGAAATTTCAAACAAATTAAAGAAAAAGGAATGGAAGAAAAAAGTGCAATGAAGGGAGAAGAGGAGGAGGAGTGTGAAGAGTAATTCTCAATAAGAAACCACGCTAAGGGAAATACCAAATAAAAAGGAAGCTGATATAAACGTGTCAATAATTACAATAAACATAAATGAATCAACTTTCTCTCTTAAGAAAAAAGCTCAGATTAAAAAGCAAGGAGGATCCAACAATACGCTATTTAGAAGACATAGAATTAAAACAAAAAAATTAAAATCTAAAAATAAAAGAATAAGGAGAAAATACAGCTAAAAATATTTTTTGAAAATAGTACAATACATATTCATAGCAGACAATACAAAACTCACAAACAATAAAAGAAGTTACTATTTCCCACAAAATGAATCTTAACCCTACTAAGAAGTATAATAGCCATAAGCTAGTAAAGGCTTATTAACATAGCTTTGAAACACATGAAATTATAAAATGAGAAATTGTCAAATCTATAATGATAACACAAGACAGGCAAACATTGCTTAACATTAACAAAGCAAGACCATAACCAATAAGTTAAGAATATACAGACTTGAACATCAGAATTAACACGTTACTTTTATATATATATGTATATATATATATATGTATATATATATATGAACACATGCTTATATTCCTTTTAAGCACACATTTAACATTTTTAAAATGATAAATTAGGCTATAAAGATCTCAATACTGAAAACTACAGAAACACTATGGTTCAACTTCTTTTTCTGAATATGATGCAATACAACTACACATTAAGACTACTGTTAAAGTATAGTGAATTCGAGATTATCTCTAAATCAGAAGATTATAGCTGTCTTGCAAAACCATATGTCACTATAGTAATGCTTTCATCTTCATATAAATCATGGTGTATACTTTAAACATACATAAAATTCATTTTAAAAGATGAAAATAACAAAAAGAAAACTAAACAGTTCATCCTCAAAAGTTAAAAAGGATAAACCTAGAAAACATAATGTTAAGTGAAATAAACCAGACACACAAGCTTAAATACTGTATGGTATCGCTTTTTGAGTGAGGTGATGAGTAAATAAAGAGCAAAATAAAGAACTGATAGAAAGAAATAGATCTTTTGCAAACAGAAAGGGGTCCAAGAGATGGGGAATGTGGAGATGGGGAAGTAAAAAGATTTAAGATGTGTCACGTACATGTACCATATACCCACAATGAATGTAAACACTGTACATCATAAACATGAACTGAAAATAATAAAAATAACAACGAAAATGGGGAAAGGGAATCTAGAGATTGAGGGAGTGAGGAAGGGAAGGAGAATAAAAAAGACTCGAAACATGTTGTGTACATACACTTATTACCTAAGATGCATGTAATTGTCATGTGCTGCAAACATGTACTAATGAAATAAAATTTTTAAAAATGACAAAAATAAAGTTATATGAAAGTCAAAAAAATTAAAAGTGAAAATTCATGAATAAACATGAGAACATAACATTTTAGGACTTCTGGAACGTAGCCAAATCATATATAAGTTCAAATTTAAACATATATGTCTACAGTACTAAAAAAGAAGTAATGTGATTTAGACTTTTAACTGCAGCTAGAAAAGGAGTGAAAATGATGCAGTAGAAACAGATTTAAAAAGACAATGAAAGATATTTATGTAATATGAAGCAAAAATATGAACATGATTATTAAAACTTAATGCTGTTTGTAAAGACCATTAAAAGACAACACTCTGCAGCTTAAAATAAAAGCAAACCAAATAAAGATTAGAAATTCAAGAGATTACTCAGTGGAAACAGATCTTCTGTTGTCAGTAGCTAACCTAGAATTCTATGTATAGCTTTATACCAAAATACTTAAAATTTAGAAAGCATACATTATTGTCTGTAAAAGTATCATATACCCGAATCTAATGCTGCAAAAATCAAAACAAAATAAGCATAATCAATTTTAAACAATAAAAATGTTTAAATGCAACAGGCTAATAAAAGCAACTTCTACTAAAATTTAACTAACAAATAATTACTAAGTTGTAAAAAGTAGACACTCTACTGCATCATAAAAATACTAAATGCTAGCAAATAAATTTCTGAGATTAGCATAACTCTATCACCAAAATTCACTCCGTATCTAATCAACTAAAAAAGAAGCCAAGTATGATGAACATAAAAGCAAGAATTCCAAAAAATATAAAAGATGATCATTTTCTTCAAGTATGCTAAAGCAATAATACATCATGGCCAAGTGAGAATTGTTCCATGAATTCAAGAACAGCTCAACACCCAAAAATTTACTGGTGCATTTCACTACATAAGAGAAAATAAGGTAAATATTATAAATTCTTTAAAATTTTTAAATTTTGTGTACATCTTAAACAAAAGCAAAATAAGAAAAATTATGGAATTCACGAAGGGAAAGTAGCCTAATGTAACAAAGATGATTTTAAGATTTTAGGGTTAAACTCCATGGTGAAGTATGTGTAAGGTCGTAGGTCTGGTCTCCAGCACTGCAAAAAAAAAAAACAAACCCAAAAACCAAACAAACGAAAAAATCACTGCCCAAGACAAGTTTATAACAAACTTTGTCTTTACTGGTGAAAGAAACGATTCACTCTCGTATTAAAGAACAGGACAAGGAGGTTCTGAACCTCCACTATTCAAGCATCGCTGACGATCACCTTCGGAACATGCTCTGCACTGAGGAACACATCTCTAATCAGGACTGCATGTCAGTTACAGTCAGTGACACAGATTGTAGAAAACAAACACATGCACATTCCTACCACCCTATTCACCTGGGAAGAGCCTACAGTCTCAATGGTCAACCCGCTACAGGATATGTAAACTTTCATGTTGTTAACGTCCTTAATACAGCTCATTCCATGAAGGAAAAAAAAAAAAAAAGTACAGAATATGTGTATGGAACTAAAGATTGTGCTGACTGTAAAATCTAATCTTTCAAAGTGCACGTGACAGGCGGTTCCCAGAAGCTCACTTGTGGAGGACATCTCATCAGGCAACTTCTGTTACTCACGAGAGGGCAAAGAATGCATCTCTGTCCGTCCCAAGTTTTAACCCAGCCTATCTCTGGGCAGTGACTGAACATCATAGGAAGAACGACCATGGCAAATAGAGAAACAACCGCTGGGAAATATAGTAAAGACCACAAGCATGTTTTCAGGGTCAATTACTCACTCTGCCACCGCGGTGAACACCATAGTAACCATTTCCTGAGCAAAGTATCCGAGGAGGGGTCAATTTCACTCTAGGATAAAACATTGCTAATTTTTTAAATAAAAAATAGAAAAAAATAGAACTCTTGCTTTCACAAAAGCAGAATTCCTAGAGCCAGAATGACACTGTCAGCATGGTCTACTCTAATATAAATAGAAAACCCCCCAGTAAGAATAATTTGCCCAGGACCATACACTGAGTCCCAATTAAATACATTTTTGCTCAGAGGAAAACTCATCTATTTAATCCACTCTCATTTAGTACCAAGTATGAGAAAAAATTAGTAACAAAAGCTTTTTAATTACAGTATTTTAAGAAAATATGCTAACTAACAAAGATGTGCATATAAAAATATAAATATACATGCATACACATCCTTATCTCTATGCATTGTAAAATATACACTACTATATAATACATATGTCTGCTAGAGGTACCAAAATGCCACAGACAGGATGGCTTCAACACTAGTAAACCGCTTTTCTCCCCGTCCTGGAAGCCAGTCCTAGGCCAGGACACTGACCAGTCTGGTTTCCCTGAGGCTGCTCCTCAGCCTGCATCCCCTTCCTCCGCTTCTCACTGTGTCACCAATGCCTTTCCTCCAACTCAGCGCATCTCTTGGTGCCTCTCCCCCTCCTTTTAGAGGCACTCGTCCCAGGATTAGGATCCTATCTCAATGAGCATCTATCTCAGCTAAACCGCATCTTCGAAGACCTTATCATCAGATATGGTAGCATTCTGAGGTACTGGGTGTTGAGATTTCAACATCAAAATTTAGGTTGTCATAATTCAGCTGATAATATAGATAAAGAAGAAACAGACAAAGATGTTTCAAAACTGAATACAGACAGGAATTGAGGGAGAAGAAAAGATGGAAAGTTATGATTTGATTTTCAAGGAATTTAGTTCCCACGTCAGTCAAACTACGTAATTACAGTGACGAGTTTCTGAGGTCTAAGCAGTAAATTCATTTAGGATCCCTTACTTTTTTTTCTTTTAAGAAACATGTAAGATACAAACCATGTGGTGAGCTGAATCAAGTAAAATTTAATGGAAAATTACATTCAAAGTTGCCTGACTAGTCCTGTGTGGGTTATGTTCTCATACATTTTTCATCACCAGAAACAGCTTGCGAATGTCACACTTTACCATCACCCTCCTGAGCCCAAGTTTTAAATAGAAATTTTAAAACCTATACTAAACTTCAGTATAAAATGATCTTCAATGGGGAAAATATTGTGTTCACAGTTCCACTCTAAATTATTTAAAATCAGAATGAGAGGTCTGTGTGTTTGCTTTTGTGCTCCTTTAAGAATGAATCCAATCTAAGTTAAAGGGAAAAAGCGGCTGCAAGAAAATTACCTCTTTACACCTATTAGGACATAAATTGCTAATGCTTACTCAGAGCAAGTACAAGAGACAGTCCTCACAGAGCTGTCAGACAGAATAGATGCCAGCCTTTTTTTCTCCGGGGAAGGTACAAATACTATCCTCAAAATTGAGTATTTCACTCTTCGTAATCTGCCTTGTATATGGAATTAAGACATAGACCTTACTATTTTTAAAAAGTGGACAGGAAATTCTAAAAACAAGGACAATTTTTCTTGTTACACAAACGATTTTCATTTATTCCCAAGAAAAATCAAGTAAGAGAAAATGCGAATGGCACAAAGTAGTCTATTCATCTAACCAAATGGATTTGGATGCCTTCACTGCCATGGTGAAAGTATATTATATTAACGCTGCAATGGCAGAAAATTAATATTTTGCCACACTGGTAGCGTAAAAAAAGTCAGTTATTTGCCCTGTGAAACTAATACATAGTTATTCTGGAAATACACTGTAATTTACAGATCAATCATACTGACTTCACAGGAAGATAAAGATATATAATTCCACTCTAAAACTGTTCTAACCTACAAAAGAATGGTCCTATGGAATACGCCATGTCCACAAGGTAGTCTGAGCTTCAAGACTTAAGAGTCTAAAAAACTGAGTATCTTAGTCTTATCTATAATTGCCATGCATATAAATAAGGAATTCAAATGACAAATCTTTAAAGAGATTTATATATATAATATAACCTTCCCTGTCAAACAAGCAAAATAAATAATCATTGAGAAAGGTCCTATTTTAATAACTGATGTTCAGGCTTTTAATTTGCCTTTTTTTTCTTCCACTCGTATTAAATAATCACGCTTAAATAATGACACTGAATCAAACTAAAATGTAGTCAATCCCAAATATTATCTTCCGTTCTTTGAGGTCAGGTGTGTGGATGGACAGGAAACAGCTTTACGGAACAACGAGTCTCTGCTTATCACTTCCCTACTTAGAACGCAGTCTTCACAAAGTGCCTGAGTGACTTGGAAACACAGAGGGCTAATCTGCACTTGCCGACAGACACTAACCACATGGAGATGTGGAATTTAATGAGATAAAGTTAATACATTTTTAGGAACAGAATAAAAGTGCAGACAACCACCAACTGTCTAGGCCAGTGGAGGGGAACATAGGCTTGGGTAATGGAAAGCACAGACAATGTTCCAGTTGAACAGGGTTTGCCACCCTGCCATTAAGAAGGTGTCCCTGGACCTTGGCACCTTAGCTCATTGTGTAATAATGCCCAAAACAACGGCATTATTACATTAAATATATTTACTATATGCAGACTTTGAGCTTTGTATACATTACCTAAATTCAATCCCTGCAATACCACTATGAGATTGGTTCCACCATTCCCATGTGAACAAAATAATGAAAAGACCAGAGAAATAAAGTAATTCATCGAAGAACTTACTGGCAGTACTAGAATTTGAAATTAAAAAAAAATTATCAGAATCAAGTCTATCTTCTTACCACTACCATTACTGTTAGAATATTCCCATGGAGTTCTAGTTCCACCCATATGAAGGCGATATTAGGATTAGGTCTGTCTTCTATTGAAGCTCCATAAACAATTTAAAGGAGGAAAGGTTTATTTAGGCTCATTTCAGAAATTTTATTCCTTGGTCACTTAGCCATGTTGTTCTGGATCAACAGCTGCATAATATATCATGACAGGAGCATCTAACAGAGAACACTGGAAAGAAAGCCTTCAACACATGGTCTGTGGGTGACATTTAAGAACCAGACCATAACATACTGAATGCAGGATGACCACAATTAAGAATCACTCATCTACTATTTTACACTGGCATTGTGATACTGGGTGTGAGGACAAGGGAGGAAGGATTCAACCGGAGCTAGTCTATTAAGTAAGGACTTGAAGTCAAACCAAACTTGGCTAATTATTCCCCTGCCTTTGACTTCCATAACAGACTCTATTACCCAGCCCTTATACCCTATTACAGACACACTCAGGGAAGCTGTAGTTAATAGGTAACTTGTTTATAAAGTAGATCTAGATGTTGGACAGAGAGAGATGAACCCAAATGTCACACATGTTAACACACAGACGACAGTCATAGTTGTACCTGAAGCAATACTAAGAGGAAGCTACTGAAAGAATGGAAATAGAATTGTCATTCACAAGTCTGTACATTCTTCCCCCTCTCCAGATTAGATCTGTATATCAAGGAAAGCAGGTTTTCATAGTGATTGAAAGAAGTTTGAGCGACTTGTAGAATGTATAGAGCACATTAACATAAGTAAGAAATTCTGGGAATATGTTCTCTTTAAGCTATCTTATAATAGCACAACTCAATGAAATCCCTTCTAAATTGGGCTGGCAAGATG
This sequence comes from Cuniculus paca, assembly GCA_004365215.1. Classification (NCBI taxonomy): domain Eukaryota; kingdom Metazoa; phylum Chordata; class Mammalia; order Rodentia; family Cuniculidae; genus Cuniculus; species Cuniculus paca. The sequence goes on along the minus strand of RJWT010003067.1, from coordinate 16,167 downwards.
GGCAGTTTATCTACGGGCTCTCAACAGCTGTAGCTACTGAAGAGTGTAGCCAGGTTGGGGAATGACAGGGAAAGGCTAGGAAAAGCTTATCACATCGGTGACAGCATTAACTACTCCCTAGGGAATGGTACTGGGAAAAGTAGGTAGGTCACCCAAAAAAATGTCTGAAACAAACAGCCCCCTTGAAAGGTACCAACTGCAATAAACTCAGATTGTTTACAGTTTTCCAGAATTTTAAAATGTCTGTCTGGAAACAAAGTCAGCAAATATGGATTCACATTACTGCCACTGATATCAACACACTCTTAGATCCGAGAACAGTCATGGCTCCAAACACACACAAGAACCAGAACTACTTACACAGATATATGTACAGGTACGGATGTGGTTAAAATAGTTTCTAACACCACTGTACTTCCAAGAAACAACGCTTTTTTCATTAAAATATTAGGTGTGTTGCCACACTTTCAATTGTTTCTTCCTTTTCAAATCTATTCGTGGAGACTACTCAAGGTAAGTAATACTTGAAACAGCATTAAAGATAAGAATTAATCCTGGTGACTCTTAGGTAACGGGATTCCCTTGACATTTACCACTGTTATATCACCCACCTTTAAGAATAACAAATTCTTTGCTAATACAGCTCTCATGCTTTCTCACTTTTACCAGATGATACAAAAGGATCCGATCCACACTCTGTTGTGGGAGATATAAAATGGTGTTGCACAAGAAGTGTCAGTGCTTCCACTTTTTCACGAAAGGAAATACAATGGAAGTCAGTCTTTTCACACACAAAAAAAAGTACAATAAAATGCCCTTTTCTTTCAACATAGGGTAGAGAACAAAAAGACAGCAGGCAAAAAGAGAGGAGCAAATATTGTAGCACTCTGCTAAAACTAGAAGACAAAAAGAAACCCTCTCCAGTTTGACAGGGAAAGAGAAAAGACATTTTTCCAGGGTACATTAAAAAGGCTATTAGGTTACTAAACTGAAAAGAGTACAAAGCAGTGTCTACACAAAGTAATGCAAGTGCCCTGATACATCAGAAAGACTTCCCAGGGTGGGGCAGTATAGAGTACACCTCTAATGAAACTCACAAAAGAGAATCCAAAGGAAATTAAGCTTTCAATGCCTAGTACTCCATTTTTGGAATCTCCATAACGGCGGAACACAATTAAATGTGTTCTATTCACATTCTTGTCCACTGAATTTTTCTATGAATTTCAGGCAAAAATTCTAAACATTTAAAACTTCAGCATGAAATACAACAGAAGAGAAACAAAGAAAATTGCCAATTAAGCTCAATGGCGTGAATACATATTTTTATCTCCTCCCTACTAATCCATATGGAAGTAACAGTAAAGTGAAAAGTCACTGGCCAGCGTAGATAAAGCTAAGGTAGCTTGATACCCACAAGACCAAAATCGTAAGTCAACGAGAAGTCAATTCATACTTCACAATCCCAGAAATACTCAAGAATTGCAGGGCTGGAGCACAGCTCGGTGGTGGAGCACTTTCCTAGCACATGCAAGGCTCTTGGTTTGATCCCCAGCAGAGAAAAAATAAAAGAACTGAAGACTGAGGCCCAAAGTGGGCTAAACGCTAAATGGTTAGCTGAAATGGGTTAAGGAGGAGGTCATTTCAGCTGGACTTTTTCAGACAGGTGTCCATCCCTCTCTGGTCCCTGTACAGGTTTATTCTCTGAAAAGGCTTAATCAGAGTAGCTCAGACATGCAACATAAGCACAGTGGATATGAGGATAAAGACTCATTTGGAATGAAAACAAGACAAAAAAAGTCTCATAGAAAAGCAGAAAGCCCTGAGAATCATAGTGATCGTCTCGGAATAATGACTGCTAGGCTTTCATGTCCTAAAAACAGGATGGTAAATCCACTAGGGAGAACCATCATGTAAGGGAGAAAAATAAATCAAGAAGTGCTAACATTTGAGGGTACTCCTATAAGACGATTAGGCCTTCACTAAAATTTCCAATGCTGAAGCCCACAAGCTGACAAAGCCACCCAGGCACAGGGAAAAAAAATTCAAAGTTTTCCTAATCTACACTGAGTATCCTTAGAAATATATGAGGCAATATATTACTTATTGCCAAAGAACAAGATTTTTTTTTAATAACAAGAAAGAATAGAGAGAGTTCATGGAAATAAACATTAGAAAAATTAAAATTCAACTGAGGGGTTAAAAGTTAAAGTCAAAAAAGTTCCCAGAAAGCAGGGGGAGAAAATAAATACAGAAAAGATAAGTAAATTAGAAGATCAGCCCAGAAATACCAACATTTCATCCAATAAAAATGTATTTAAAAAGAAAGATGGAGAGGGACTTAATGATAAGAGTGTTTCCCTAGTATGTACAGGGCCCTGAGTTCAACCCTGGCATAGAAAAAAGCAAATAAAAAAAGATGTAAAAAGAAAAATTAAATAATTAATAAAAGAATACTTTTCTGAAACTGAAAAGAAATTCATTTCAAAATAAAAGAGTCACTGAATACCAAGAAAAAGGTTCATGCCATATTTTTTTTTAAATCCCTAAAAGAAAATCTACAAAGAAAAAAAGGTAACACAAAACAAATTAGGACTCAGAATAGTCCCATGGTTTTCAATAACAATAGAACACCTAGAAGAAAACACAACAATAACAAAACAAGGCTTCAAAAATCTAAGAAAAAATAATCTTTTAAAATAATCATATATCCAGTAAGATTAGTATGATATGTGATAAAATCAACATGCTATTGGCAAAAAAAAAAAAGACCCGAGGATCAGTGGAACAGATTAGAAGATGTAGACACAACTACAAGCACACTCAGCCACCTTATCTTTGACAAACGAACCAAACATGTTCACTAAAAGATAGCCTCTTTAATAAATATTGCTGGAAAAACTGGCTTTCCATATGCTAAAAACTAAAACTAGACCCATGTCTAACACCATGCACTAAACTAAAACCAAAATGAGTCAAAGATCTAAATTTTAAAACAGAAACACTAAATCTAATGGAAAACAAGGTAGGTAGAAATCTTGAAGACATAGGGGTAGGCAGAGAGTTCATGAACAAAACCCAAACTATGGGAAGTACTTCAAAGAATCAATAACTGGGGTCTAATCTTACTAAAAAGTTTTTGCACATCAAAACAAATCACCAACAGAGTGGAAAGAAAATCCACAGAGTGGGGAAAAATTTTAGCTAACTCTCCCTCAGGTGAAGGACTTCCATCTAGAACATAAAAAAAATTGAAAAAACTCAGGCCCCCAAATTCAAAGACTCATTCCAAAACTGAGCATCAGAGATGAATACAGAATTCTTAGATGAAGAAAGACAAATGGCAAGTAAATATATGGAAAAATGTTCAACATCATTGGTCATTTGAGAGATGCAAATTAAAACAACATTGAGATTCCATCTCACTTCAGAAAGAATGGCTATCATCAAGAAATCAACCAATAACAAATGCTGGAGAGGCTATAGGGAAAAAGGAACCATTCTCTACTGTTGGTGGGAGCGCAGGCTGGTACAACCACTGTGGCAATCAGTGTAGAGATTCCTCTAAAACCTAGGATTAGAGGTGCCATTTGACCCAGCTATTCCCCTTCTGGGTATTTTCCCAGAATTAAAAACATCATACCACAGCAATGTATGTGCACCCATGTTTATAGCAGCACAATTTGCAATACTTAAATCATGGAAATAATCTAAATGCCCATCAATCGAGGAATGGATAAAAAAGATGTATTTTTATACAATGGAGTACTACTCAGCTATAAAGAAGGATAAACTCAAGACTTTTATAGGTAAATGGATGTAACTAGAGACCACACTCACAAGTGAAATAAATCAGACTTGCATGTGTAAACATTGTATTGTCTTCCTAGAGTAAAAAAGTGAAAGAGTATATAAGATCCAAAACGTACAAGTGAAAAAGGAAGAAACTGCTCAAAAGGAAAGAACGACTGGGATGGGGGAAAGGAGAAAAGAAACAAGGGGAAAGAAATATATATATATGAATGATAGATAATCCTACCACTTATCTCTATTAGTTCAACCAAAAGAATGGTTTGTGCTTTCATTGCTTCATCATTTTTTCATGTCTATATCTTGTAATCTGAGCAACTACTTTGAAGATAATATACAATATATTAACTAGTGTTAAATTTCCTATTATTTTGTTTTGAAATTCTGTATCATCATTTTTATTCTTTTATTAAAAAATAAAAATTTAAATAAAATAAAAACATATTCCGGGGAATGGTAACAAAAAAAAAAAAAAGATCAGTATAATAGTCATAGTGATATATGCAAAAAAAAATCTTTTTTTTTTCTCAAAAAACTTTTGGAAGATGTGCTTCTATTAACCACTGAAATAAACCAAGGACAAGAATGACAAGAAACCCAAATAACAAAAATCCAAAAAAAGTAAAAAGAAAGTCTCAGGAAGATGGTGACCAGAAACCTCAGGACTACAGACTTGCAGATTGATCAGTCTAGAGCAGATGAGGACCACAGAGAACTGCAAAGGGAATCTCAGGAGAAAATGATAAAAGCATCTGATTCTGATTTGTTTCAGAGGATTTTCACTGTTCTGTTACTAAGTTCCAGGCTTCAAATTATAATTTAGGTAATATTAATGATATTAATTAGCAACCACAAGCAGGAAAGAATGGAAATTTAATCATAGTACACTTTGCTTCCTTACTATGAACAACATTTACACCACCAATGGCACAGTGCCTGCCTGGCAAGCGAGAAGTCCCGAGTTCGATTCCCGGTATCAAAAGTCAAAAAGCAAATACATCACCAAATGATTATAAATATTGTATATTATTTTAAGTCAAAAAGGATAAATACACTTGGAAACAGAAATACAATAAAGAAAATCATCTCTTGATGTGTTTCTTTTTTATTCTGTAAATCATTTGTCATATCTAAAGTCACTTTCCCTCCAACACTGCTTCCTGGATCTTCTCCTTCCTTTGGCCTTATGAGCCTGTACTGCACAGAAGTTACTCCAAAATCTTCTATCAGGGCAAGAAAGAGCTTCAATCTGTCATTATGGAGAAGAGGCAGGAGTAAAAGACCACCCCAGTACCCTCAGATCTCCACAGCTCTCCTTGAGTTCGCCCATTCATGGGAGCCACCTACGCCCCCTCGTGGTGGCTGTCGCCGCCCTGAGAATGGCCCAATAAGCCACCGGTAGGTACTTGAGGACAGTTGGGGAGTTCCTGGTTCTAAGGGGGTCACCAGTCCTCCTGCCTTCCTTGAGCTGCCTCCATCACATTTTCTAACACCACACAGACCTTAAAACCATTCACCCTGAGGATTGCAGCTGGTCATCTGTATGTGCTGAAGACATCATGCGCTGGTTTTGGTTTTACTCCACTCGTTGTTCTAATTATATGAAAAGTTCTGAAACCTACGCCACTGTCATCTTCCCAGAACCATCTTTTTTTGGACCTTTTCAGTTATCCTCAAGTATTAATTTAATAAGCATAAAATTTAACTTTAAAGAGAGAGATACAGGACACATTAAAGAGGTGAGTCCTACCTTTCATATAAGGGTTTTAATTAACTGCTTTTTAATAATCAAAAATGAATATGAAAGTCCCACTCTTATCATTTGGGTTATTATCTATGCATTGATTTTTGAAGTTCCATGACACCCAGTACCAATAATCGTACCCAGCATCTAAACTTTGGTTTCTAAATAACATTCTCTAAAGGCGGGGAGAGAGCTACTCAGAGAAATGGGTGATTTCACAACAGCAGAAGGAAGAAATATAAACTGAGAACACCTCTTAGCAGCAGAAAGAAAGTGCTCAAAATAAAATGATACCTCAAAAGGACACCATAAACAATCCAAAAGAGCTCCCTTCCCAATGGCCAAAGCAGAACAATCTGACCAACACAACAATGCTAGGCTTCCCAGGTAAAATACAGAATAGTCAGTTACATTTGAATTTAGACACACAGCGAATTTTTTTTAGTATAAAATGACTTATTGTAATATACAGTATGTCAATTTCTATGTAACATGTATAAGTCAATATAATAATAATAAACTATCCAGTAAAATGTGTGATTTTTTTTGTACCATATGGATTTAATGATTCTCAATAATTCCTTTCATTTCTTCTACATGACACTAAATCTAAAATTCTCCCAGAAATTAGTGGTATCTGTGACACGGGTGGATTCTACCTTATAATCACAGATAAAAGATTATGGAGAACAGCATGGGGAAAAACCAGATAATCAATTCTCACAAGGTTACATTAATAATATTTATTTCAACTTTCTTAATAAAAAATACAATGCAAGAACTGTGCAATCTCATACATTTTAAGTTAAAGTGCCAATATTCTTCTAAAAGGAGACATTTCATATTCTGGTTTTGCCCCCTTAAGATATACCACGCAAAAATATGGTAAGTCATATGCTTCTTAGCAAGAATCAAAATGCTCTGCACACTCGCTTACCTTTTAAACACTGCATCTATGTTAAAATATTCATAAATGTAGATTAAATATGAGCATTACTCAATTCTCAACGATCAAAAAAGATCATTGGATTTTTTTATAATGTTAGTACAGACTAGTCTTATAAATAAGTTCCAGTACAATTATTATAGGCAAAGAGTAGCAATCACCTTGGAATTTTATAGCTTTTCTATCAAGTAAACGTTTGTGTTCCCCAATGAAACAGTATTTGGAAATGGAGACTTTGGGCAGTAAGGTCATAAGGTTGGAACCTTCATCAATGAGATTAGTGCCCTTATACTAAGATACCTAGAGATATGAGAGCTGATTCACTGCCATACCCTCCCCGACACGCGTGCGCAGTGAGCAAACAGAGAGAAGATGGCCATCTGCAAACCACAACGGATGCCCTTAGCACTCACCATGTCTGCCAGAGCATTGATGTGGACTTCGCAGTCACAAAACAATGACACACAGATTTCTGTTGTTTTAAGTCATCTAGTCTATGATACTCTGCTACAGCAGCCTAAACCAAAACAACCTCCTTAGGTCAAAAGACAAGAACTACCTTGATTTAGAGTTCAGTAAATTCTACTATGATGAAGAGACTTACCCTTTGAAGATCTACTTCAACGTCTAGCTCTTAAATTATAAAACATTTCTCTTGAAAACAAACTGGAATACAACATGTTAACAAATTTGGACATTTCTTCTGAAAATGAAATTCTTCGTGAATTTGACAATTTCAAAACTATCCTCATTGCACATTAAAAAAAAGTAAAATTCAAGAACCTCTCCAAGAGTCTGAACAGCTAAGGATTCTTAATTATAAATTCCTGAGACTATTACCTATTTTAAAAATGGGCTTTTCCAAAAATAAGTTGAATCATTTCAATCATTTGCTTGCTGGGTACTTATGAGAAAGAGTCCTCATGTAGTTTGGTCTCTCTTTTCTAAAACATTAAACCACCCTTGGAGAAAATGCATAAAAAAGAGTCCTCATGTAGTTTGGTCTCTCTTTTCTAAAACATTAAACCACCCTTGGAGAAAATGCATAAAAATTCACTGATAAAACCAACTGGCATCTTTCAGCACAGTGTGATGCTATAATTAGCAGGATATTCCTCCTGTTTACTCAGTGATAAATGGGAAGACTGTACTTACCGAGCTAGGGCTAGAGTGCCGCCTAACTTTAGGTGACTCTTTGCCAGCAGAGGAGGTCTTAAAGTTAATGCAAGCATTGTTCTCAGAATGCACCCTCTTCACTTGATTCGCTGGTTTCTCAAATGGGTCAAAAGTGCTCTGTGTCCTCTGGACTCGGACCTTTTTATCCTCAGGAATTGTGTCCAGGTGTTTGATCACCGAGTCCATTCCCTGGCAGTTCCGTGTAGACATCTTTGTGACACATATCTGGAAAAAAACAATTAAATTCAGAACTCTCCACTGAAACTTTGACATCACTGAACATGCCGATTTCTTATTTTAGAAAGTATGCCAGTTTCAATTTCAGGAAGTACCCAAGAAGCCCATATTCTAAAAAGCTAGACCAGCTTCACTCACAATATGAAAGTCCTCAAAATCATTCTGCTTACACACATTTGGAGCTCCCATTTTAAAAGCTATTCCTAAAACAAGAGCCTTACAGCATAGACCACTAGTTCCCCATTATTCTTGAACTGTCATTCTTTTATTATCTGATTATAAGTCGATATTTCTAAGCTATTAAAGAGGGTATATAATGACAATTTCAGAAAAGATAAAAAACAATCAGATGGTCACTTAAACTGATGGGTCATCACAGAAGCAGTTAACACAGGCTCGAGGAAAAATAGCAGCATGTTGGTTAAAGGTTTTATGTTGTAATATGTTTAAAATCTGTCCCCATCTTGATTCTATCTCCAAATTGGAACAGATGCAAAAAATGGAGCACACTTCTGGATTTTTTACTTAATTCCAAAGTTAATAAATAAAATGGAACAATGTCAATAAAAAAACACCAAGTAACACTCATTATAAAGTTTGTTTATATTACTCCACTAGACAGCTAATTCCTTCCCAATATCTCCAATTCTCTTCTAAGCCTGCTTCACTTTCATTTTGTTTTAGTCTTCGAGTTTCACTCTATTTTTCATTTTTATGCTCCGACTCTTTCACACACTGTCTTTTAGAGACTCTGGTGTCTGTACTGAAAACCTGTACGGTCTCTAGCTTGTCTGTTCAGCTGAGTGTTATGGTTTGAATTTTAAATGTCTTTTAAAGGCTCATGTGCCAAAGGCATGGTTCCAAGCCCATGACACACTTGAGGATAATGAAACCTTAGCAGGTGAGGCCTAATGGAAATAAGTTAGGTCATTGAGAGCTTGCTCTGGAAGGGCTACTGGAGCCCCAACCCCAGCCTCTTTCTCCCTTTGCTTCCCAACCACCATGAGGGGAGCAATTTTGCTCTACCATGTGTTCCCCAATATGATACCCTGCCTATCACAGGCCCAAAGCAATGAGGCCTAGGGATCACACACTAAAACCTCAGAAACCGTGAGCCAAAACAAACCTTTTCTGTTTGAAGTTTTTGAACAGGTATTTTGTCACAAGGACAGAAAGCTAGCATACTAGGTAACTTTATTTTCTGTCTAAAGAAAAGGTAATTCTAAATGAAATTGCCTTTAGAATATTTCTCTTCACATAAAAAACTTCCACACTCCTGTATACTATCAGGTAAGGAAAACTAGAAGATACTTAAGAAAAATTCATGTTTTTAAAGGAAAAATACAATTTTGAGACTAGTATATATATATATATATATATATATATAGACTCCATATGGACAATAAATGTATATATACATGTATATTTATATGTATATTATACACACACATATATACAAGAGAGATATAAATATAGAGAGGTATAGGTAGAGATAGTAATATTTGTATATGCAAGCATGTGTAGAAGCATATAGTGAAGTCTTGAAGGAAATACACTACTCTTAACTTTAGGTACCTCCACACAAGTAGAATTATTGCACAGTAAAGGGTAAGATTAGTAATATTTTTACACTTCTGTATTATTTGAATTATATATATGCTAATTTATGTTATTTTTTAAAACATTAATATAGAAAGGTGTGCATAATTAAACTAAGCTCTTTAAAGTTTTTGCAACCAAAAGACAATTCTCAAATTAAATATTAAGCATCGACTCTGTCTCAAGGCAGTGTTTCCACTACTAAACACAGGTTAAATTCTAATTAACTCAAATGTGGATATATCTCAGCTAAGGTTTCAGGGGGAAAATATTTAAATTTCTAAGCCTAATGTATTTCCAACTGAATATTCTAAGCATTTCATATTAATCATTTTTGCCATCTAGTAGCAAATGATAAAATACAAATAGGAAACAATATAAAACAAACTTATCAGAAGCAGTAAACTTTTACAAGCACTGGTCTGTGGTAGTGATTTCACTTGCTACACTCACAAATACATTCCCTGCTAGTTACCTCCCAGGTTCATGTGTTGATTAAAAAATATATCATTGTTCCACGGTGGCTTGCAGAGTAACACCTTTCCAGGCACCCTCCTGAACACATGTGACATCCTTACCTTCTCACCTACTTCTATGAAGCAAAGGGCATTGCCTCTGTCACTGCACTGTTTTCCCACAGTGCCTTGCTCAGTACCTGACCCACAAAAAAGCTCTCTGGGACTCTGCCAAACTAACAAATCAGATTCAGGAAGATTCATTTAAATAAGTAATCTCTGTACTTTCTTACTCAAAGAGCTAAAGCTCTAAGACATTACCCAAAATCTATTTTCATAGTGTTATCAACAAGGTTTAATTCCAAGTTCATTATGACACCCAGAATTCTAAATGACATCACATGTCCCTTGCCTTTGAATAACCTGCACTCTTCACAATGTGATTATGATGAAATTACCAATGATTTTGCTATGTTTCATATTAGTTGGGTGGGCCTGATATAACTTGGTGAGATCTTTAAAATCAGAGCATTTTCTCCAGCTAGTAGCAGAATGGGTCAGAGACACATGCTCTGGGTAGCCAGGAATAAGGCAGAGACTCATGCTATGCAATGCCTAAAGGGCACCACATGGTATACACTGGTCTCTGCCTCACAAATAGGAGGGAAATGTGGGGTCACTATTCTATGCAGACAAGAAAATTATTTCTGCTAACAACAAGCGATCTGTAAAAGGTCATGAGCCCCAGTTGATAACCACAACCCAGGAAAACACAAATTTCAGCCCAGAGAGAAGACAGCACAAAACCAGCTACTCCATGCCCAGACTTCAAAACTATGAAACTATGATATCACAAGCCAGTATTTTTGTGGCACTGTGCTACATGGCAATGGAAAACTAATACATTCATTTAACTTAAATTTGTTTGAAGCACTTTGATATTTGAGCACAATGCAGATCCAGGAGAAAATTAGCAATGATTCTCATGACACTGTATCAGATTCAGGAGAAAATTAGCAATGATTCTCATGACTAATACCAACAAATAACCATAGACTTAAGAGTCTGCTGCATGACATAATTCCATCAGTTTATAAAGCTCTCAAACAAGTTTTCCACATTAGGTTTGTACACAATTTATGCCAGTCTCCACTGAAGCCAGGTTTGTGTGAATAATACGGGTATCAGTACCCGCTGTGTATCTTCATCCAGGAAAGTAATCTATACTTGAGTTTTCCACATAGTGCAAAGTAGCTGTTCTGGAAGAGGTTCACATTTCCAATATTTGGGACAAACTACTTAAATGTGATCTGGCCATCTCTGTTAACTAGGAGTACAAGCGAAAGCAGAACCAGGCCCTTGGGTATATCCCTAGTCTGTCTGGCCATTCACATTGAAGACTCTAAACATATACAAGAGAAGTTTTGACCTAGACAATGACCAAGACAAGTGAAGTAACGACAGTGCTCATTCCTTGCTGAAAGATGCAATTTCTGGCAACTCTTTGAAGGAAATTATTGAAGTGCCTAGTGTACATGAAGAAAAGGGTAAGCTGTCTGGATTCAGCAGTGCACAGAGCGCTGGAAAAAATAGATATACAGTGGTCCCATCCTCCAGGACCCAGGACTACAAGTGAATCCTTTAACAACCTGTCAGCAACCTAAATAAACTCCTCCCTGCTCCAGGAAGAATCATGTTCTTCCACAACAAAATGCTTATGGTCAGTGCACTAGAAAGTGCTGATAAAAGATACAACCTCACACAGAACAAAATGTAGAGACAGATACACAACTCGTCAAAATGGAAAAAGAATTAGTGGGAACCCCTAAACATCAAAAAGGTAGGCTCTTCCAACCAACAAATATGAACCCTTTTATCTATTACTAATTTTTATATGCATCCCTAGTGCCCAGATTTTGGCTTTTGTTCTAATTCACTGAGAAAAAAAGAAAGAATCCTTGCAAGGTAATAGACTGTAGCTCACAGGGCAGGAAGTACAAAAATAGCTGGGAAATATCCAGCTCTTACAGAAAAGTAGGATATTTTCAAATGTCTGCAAGAATGCTAGCAGGACAAAGAAATCTGCCTAATGTGGCTCCCACTGACCAAACTGTGATTATACATATGACCATCTAAAGGGAAAATAAAAGTATGCCCTAATGAAACCAATTATTGAAACACCATGAGTTCTTTATGATTTCAAAGGGTAAAAGTTGCAACAAAGGGCAAATGACAGTTATAATATAAAAGAAGGAGGAATATAATAAGATGTTACTGATTTTAATACAGGAAACAGTAAATAATAACCAAGTCGTGTTAGACAAAGCAGGACTATACCAACAATAGGCATAGCTGTTCAAAGCATGTGGGTCGACAGGCTAAGCTCCAGAAAGAAGAGCAACAAAGCATGCTCCAGTGATGGCAGATAAGGCCAACATAACAAAGCAAAAAGTTGAAAGTTATGTTCCCAAGTGACACTTTACAAAGTACTCAGCTGGTAAAGATACCATATTGCAAAGAAAATCTATATGAAACCAATACAAAAGACACTTCTAAAAAATAAGTTAACTTTTATTAACATCTGTGAAATTTAACACTAAAAAGGAAATTCAGCTTGGCTCCCAACTGGTGAGTTAAATATGAATCACTAATTTGGGAAAATCAACCAAGAACCAAGGATCAACAACTCATACCCTGCAACCCAAGCAGTTATGAGTATGCGCTATTTTACTTGTTAGTCTACAAGGATTGTACAACCAAAGAAAATATAAAAGACATTATTACGTAACTTCTCAGAAGGAATCTAAATGAATAGATCTGTAAGCCTAGGAGGAAAGTATAAAAAACGAAAAAAGAAATAATAATGAAATTAATTCAACCCACAGTATGAGTATTTTACAACAGGGTAAGTGATAAATATGGTAATATAATTTCTAATAATTATATTTGTGCCTGTTTTCTTTGTTTAAAGTGTCTGAAATATGTTAAAATAATCAGTCATACTAAATTAATACATAAATTAAGGGAATTTAATTAAGTCAATAATCACTGCTTAGAGAGAGACAAATTAGTTTTCAAAACTACTCTTATTAGCTACATGTATTTTAAGAATATAGGTATTGGTTCTTGGCCAAGTACAAAGGCCATGTAGCTGTCCCGGGCTCAGACACCACAGACATTCCACACACCGTCAGCGGTCACTGTCCTTCCCTCACGCCCTCAGCACCCTCATCCTGGGAAGCCTTCCTCCCACACCAAAACACACCTGAACTCAAAAACTACCTGTACTCAGAAGCCCTTGATGATCAAACCCCGCCCACACAAATCGACCCTTTACTAGAATTCTCAGTGACTACACATTTTGTCTCCTAAAATGTTTTGCATCCCTTAAACTGTAATTCCTTTTAATAATCTCAACAACCTGATAATCTCTTCCACAGGAAAACGACTGTGTCTCATATTCATTGTATAGACTCCAAGAGTACCTTTGTCTTCAAATCTTCTCTTAAAAAGTCTAAAAAAGGTTTTTTTTGACTAACTTAAGAAATATAAGGAGCTTCACGGGACCAGAAGAAAACATATTGGGTGCCTCTGCCTGCGGCCCATCCCAAGAAACAGGTACCAATCCCATGTGGAAACGAGATGCTCTAACACGCATGTGAGAGAAGCATGTTTGTCGATGATTGTATGTTTTCACGCACACTTAAGTCCATTCAGAAATGAAAGTGACAAAAATCATACAAGCAAAAATGTCTCATGGTACCTGAAAACATTAAAAAATAAAGAACTCATCACAAATACCAAATGAACTTCTTTTTTTTTTCCCAGTAAATTCAGGAATTTAGAATTTCAATTTTGGTGAGATATGAACCACAATATAGCTACTTATCTTATCCATTAATTTGGTCCATAAGAGAGGTTTGCTCGTGTTTTGGCCAATCTAAAATCAGTAAAAACCGTTAGAAATTCAAACAGCTCCAAAGGTTTCAAAAGTCACAGTTTGACCTACAATTTTAGCTGAGGATTATGTAAAACCCACAGCCATGGATGTAAAAGAGCACAACTTAATTCAGTTAAGGTCGGTATTCATTTCAAGGGAACTCATTCGGGCTGAAAATTGTCCCTCTGAATTAACCGTTTTCTGATGCTCAGCATTTCTCTAGGTTCAGAGTGTGATCTTCTCTACTTGCAGGTGCTGGAAAGGAACTGGCTCAAAAAAAAGACGCTCTAGCTAACCCACCAAAAATACGTACACTGCGTCTGATGTTCATGAAAGAAATACACAGCACGAGTCCAACGCAAGACTGTGAAATAAGCAAAATCCTGACAACTTGCAACACTTTGCTTTTTTCCCATTCCCCGTGAGGAATTGAGGGTTTTCTCAATAACTTCTCTCAAGATCTCCTCCCAGTAGAAAATCGTTGTTGGTCATTTATTTACAAGTTTTTTAGAACTTTAAATCCGAGTCTTACCTCTCCCAGAATTACTAAAACTTTAAGGGCTACAGAAAACAAAAAAATTCCTCCCCTGTGAAAGTGGTAAGAATTTCCATCCATCACTGCGGCATAGACAGACATGGATGGCATCAGGGAGCCAGAGGGGACAGAAGGAATTTCTGACATCCTTGACTGCCTTCATCATGACTTTAGCCTGCAAGACTAAAAGTATGCAGTCCTCTCCTCGGTTGTGGGTTGTGGTCCTCTCTTACTTCCTCAATTGTGTGCGCGCGCACATCCCTGTGCATGTGATGGGATAGAGATGGCAGCTGGAAGGGACACATGGAACAAGATAAGAGCTGTGTTATTTGTATACATATACAGAAGGATGTACAAATGATTGTTTTTGCTTGCAGTTATATTTTATTAGAACCAAGCTCTTGCCCAAAATTGCCTTCAAAGCACTAATATACATAAATCAGAACTAAGTCACTCAGACCAAGCTTCTTAGATTTTCCAGGTCTCGGTCTTCCCATCTGAGACAGCAGCTGTTTCAATCCTCTTCGGTTTTAATGTGTTACTACCAATGCTGGGCAGCTGCGTGCTTCTGGTAAGTGACTATAAGGAGATCAATTACACAAGGCCAGGCACATAAATCTGCTTCTTTGTGCCTCCTTTTACACACCGCTTTCCCTTAGATTTCAGGGTCCAGAAAGAGGGAAGGCAGGCACACACCACAAACACTTCTCTTGATGTTTTCAGTCTTCTCACATTTTATGAAATCTTGGCATCGTTTCTCAGGGATGGCATCCTGGGCATCTTTGTGCAGAATTATAGGACTTGTGTGCAGCACTGTGCAGCAATACGTACTATAGAGCATTTGGCAATACTGGTTCTGCTATTTAGCACTAGTCATGCCCCTACATCACTGGTACTGGTGCAACCAAAACTGTCTCTACTACCAACGACATCATACTCAGATCAGACCTCATAATTTGTCATTTAAGAAGTATATGTTGTTGTCTCATATTTTCACATAAGCCACTGTGAAATTTTCTCTCATACATTTGGTTTATTATGTTAAAAGTGGCAGTTTCTGGGAATGGTGGCTCATGCTTGTAATCCCAGCACTCAGAAGGCTGAGACAGGAGGATCACCCTGAGTTTGAGGCCAATCTAGGCTATAGTATGAGTTCAAGGTCTGCCTGATCTGCACAGCAAGGCTCTGTCTTAAAAAAATAAAAATAAAAATAAAAAAATAAAAAGCGGCAGTAGGTCTGCCTTTGTCTTGCACTCTTTCTCATTTTCCATGACCATAATGTAAACTCCTGGGGCACTACATAAATCAGATTTTCTATTTTTTAGTGACCCCAGAACATATGAATGGGTGTTCAGTTAATACATAGTCAATTTTCCTTACTAAAAGCCTTCCTTTTAACTACAAATAGCCCCACAAAAGGATCAGTCCTAAGAAACTATGCTGAAATAAAGCATCTTCTGAGTTGGGATATTGTCCTGTCAACGAAATGCTCTCACCAGCTGTTCCCACTCACCAGCATTCAATGTCTAATATTGTGATTTTGGTTCTAAAAGAATTATATCTCTACTGACCGGTTACTTTGGGGTCTGACCTAATTTCACTTGAATCTGAATCCATCGACTAATGGACACAGTCAAATGGAAAAATCTGAGGACACGGCATTCTTTTATGTGCTTCAGCAACCATTAGTTATGTTACGACCTTTACTGAGCTTCAGTGCTCACTAAC
>RJWT010003066.1:0-37964 GCA_004365215.1 Cuniculus paca | reverse complement strand
AATAGTTTCAACCTCAGGGAAAGAATGATGGCAAGAGATAGATACGCTGTTATCGTAGAGCAAAGCAACACAGATTTACATTATGATAAGGCATTACAGCCACATTACTTTACTTTAAGCAGGTAAAGGTTCTTCTAGGTATCAGTCTGACTTAGTTTTGCTATGGAGGATGCAGTTCTAGAGCTTGTCAGAAGTTTACAGGCAGGACTGTTGTTTTCCCCAACAGAACTATCCAGTAGCCTTCAATTCCTGAGCAGTTTGACAACCGTTCAAATAAGTTGAGAGTCAGGTCACATAAGGTAGACCCAAAACTGACCATCACAGAAAGAGTTATAACGTGATGAAAAGCTCCGGGGAACCTATTAAATCGACCATCCCTGTCAGTATGAAACAAGAGCAGTCCTGCCTTTACAACTGCAATTTTCAGAAGCCCACTAAAAAAACGCTTTATTCTCTGCCATCTACACAATACTTTACCAATTAGTATTTTGTGCATTACATGAAACCTCAAAAGCTGAAATATTGAGAAAGAAAACAAAAAAATCCAATGGTAGACATGTAAATTACACAGACTTAGCTATATCGCTTACGTGAGGCTTTTTCTAAAAAAGACAAAACAAAAAAACTAAAAATATTTATATCTTCAAAAATTTACAAATGGGGCAAAGTCTGGAAACACAGATGTTGTTTAAAAATATTCTGTGGTGATTCAGAACTTTAGAAGGTAAAAGAGGGGTGGGGAGGACAATTTGCATCAAGTTCTCCTGAACAGGAATCAAAGGTCAACGAACATGGAAAGCCCCCAACTCCGTAAATTTTTCTGGTAAGAATGTTTTCAGGAATTAATTCAGAAATCTTATCTGTTTAGGAAACAGACTACTTAATCTTATGCAACAATATTTCTTTGCTTTTATGATATATATATCATAAAAGGCTGGAGATAGTTTTTATTTGGGGGTATTTATCCTGTGGTAAATTCTAGGAAACCAGCACTTAATGTGAATACAATTCAATACATCACTGCTTCATCAATCATCGCAGAGTATATTAGATTTCCAACTCTCTCAGTGTTTCAAGCAGAAAAGTTAAGATCTCAGCAGAGTCATAAAACCATACCACACCGACTATGTTCATGGCCCACTTTAATTTTGGCCCTGTAGAAAAAGAGACTGTGTTTTTTTATAACGGACTTTTAAAAGGCCATTCCTCTTTCAAGCAAATAATACAATAGCAATCTTTATTGTTTCTGTTGAAAATGAACATTAGTACTAGTAGCAAAAGATAAAGCAGTCCCTTACTAGGAGGCCTCCAAATGCACAGGAAGTGCATAAAACCTGACAATCCAATGAGGATGTAAATGCAAGTGTTTTTGAAGGGAGAGATGAAAGGGCCCTGGACACTCTGATAACCATTTACCAATGACTATGGGGGAAAACCAAATCCAAAGGATAGACATATGCCAGTTAATTATGCTAGGAAGGATGGCTTGAAGAACAAATTCTATTACACTAATTTAGGAGTATGAAGATTATTCCAGCATGATTGAAATTAGGTAAGAATGACTTGACACGATTAAAAGAAACATTAGGAGACTTCAGTGATAGAAAATCAGTAGGCATAAAGTCTGTGGGACCTGGGCATTGCCAAAGTGGAGAAAAAAGATAGTGATGAATTTTACAGTCCTTTCTTAAAGCATGCTTTAAGATATAATTTATTGGACAAAGGCAAAGCATCTTTAAAAAATTATTTCCTTTGTAAATCTTTGTACTTCTTCTATCTTCATCCATACTTCAGTAAACTGTTCTTGAAGAGTTAACTGATAATTTTTCCCTAATTCTACAAGCTAATTCTAGTCATTAAGGTCAGCAAGATGTTATTCACTAAGTTATTCTCCTATTTATTCGTCCTTTATTTAACAAAGATTCCCTAGGAGCTTACTATGTGCCAGGTGCCAGTGAAAGTTGTGGATTGAAATATAAAGATGCAGCCTTTAACAAAAAGGCATCAACTACACGTACTACTTAAGACTTCTAATGAAGTTTATTGCTTCATATCAGGTTTTCCAGTGTTTTTTCATCCTGTTGCTGTCAGCAAAACCTTCTATCCAGTTGAAATCTTAATAACTGTCACATGCAACTTCTCTTAGCAGGGTCAGTAATCATTTGTTGTCCCTTTGTCCTCTGGGTGAATTTCTTTGGCAATGCCCAGGTCCCACAGACTTTATGCCTACTGATTTTCTATCACTGAAGTCTCTTAATTTTTCTTTTAATCGTGTCAAGTCATTCTTACCTAATTTCAATCATGCTGGAATAATCTTCATACTCCTAAATTAGTGTAATAGAATTTGTTCTTTGAGCCATCCTTCCTAGCATAATTAACTGGCATATATCTATCCTTTGGATTTGGTTTTCTTCCATAGTCATTGGCAAATGGTTATCAGAGTGTCCAGGGCCCTTTCATCTCTCCCTTCAAAATCACTTGCAACTATTACTATGTTAGGCAAGCTGTTTAGTCCTTTGGAGTTTTAGTTTCCTTATCTGTGACATGCCAGTGATAATTCTTATCTTTTAAGATGATATTGAAGATTAGGCTGCACCAAGTATATAAGGCATATAGAACATGATAGATGCTCATTAACTGCTGAGTGCTGTAACGATCATTAGTTCCATTATTTTATCCAGTATCATGGGTGGTCTAATGCGATGATTTAGAGGGAAGTTTAAGGGGATAAGTGATGGCCTTAGTCCCAAGTTAAAATGAACACTCGGTAGCTGATGAAGCTCTATGGAAGTGACACAAAGTTTCTCCTCACAAGTAACATGTGTGAGTAACAGTCTACATATGACCCAAAGTGAATCTTCCAATGTCAAGACATGCTTAACCAAAAGGGAAGAAATCAATGGTTAACATTCCAAGAAAAGATGATTTTCTCTTCAAAGAGGATGTCATGTTCCTCATTCAGCCTTCTGAGAAATTATCACGTGAAATTATTTCACATTCTTTGCAGCCCACTCAAAGCACATAAGGGCTTACTGAAACATGGGCATTGTAAATATGCCTGAATGTCAGAAATTTGGCTGTAACACAGGAACTAGGAAGGACTCCAGTTGTATCTTTCCGTGTTCTTCCTGATTTATGAGCCAGAACCCTGGTATTTGATGCACATGTGAGAAAATACAATATTTTTCTTTTTATCTATTGTAATTTTTGTGAAACCATCATTTAGTTCTAACCCTTCGAAATGAACAAGGAGGATGATATTTTATGTAATATAGTGATTTAATTAGATTTTGAAATTATTATATGTATCCTAGAACTAGAAACCCAAAAAAGTCAAAGTAAATAAAAAATTCAATCCATTGGTAGCAATAGATAACCATCAGAATGTTCTGTCAGTGGTCATAAAATACAACCTAAGAGGGAGAGGAACAAGTTTTCTAATGTTTTCCTCATTCAAAGCAAAAATTAAATTATGCACCATTCTAAATGACCATGAATTTGTAAAAATAAGTCACAAAAGTAAATGTCATGACATACAGAATCAAACTAAAAACCATAATATAAAGAAGTTGAGAAACATTTCAATAATTAATAATTAATGCATAATTACATATTGTACCATCTTAATCTTGAAAAAATTTCAAACAGAAAACATGCAAAGTCTGTATAGAGAACGATATCTTCCTATTGTTTTCATACAGATTTCTTAATCATTAAAATTTTATATTTGTCTTCATACATGTGCCCATCATAATTTATATGTTCATCATTACATATATATAATATATATTATATATCTCTAAAAATACAGATGTGTAAATACCAGATGCTCCTTGACTTATGATGAGGTTAAATCCTGATTATTTCACTGGAAGTTGGAAATATCATACATTGAAAATGCCTTTAATACACCTGCCATATAAGTAGCGCATACAGCACAGCAACACAGTGCGCTGCAGGGTGCCGGCTGCTTCCCACTGTAATCACGTGGCTGACCCAGTGCCACGGCTTGTGGCAACTGCTCTACATCATGGGAGAGCACCACAGCCCATATGGCTCGCACAGGGAAAGTTCAAAGCAAAAGTTGAGGACCATCTGTACACACACACACACACACACACACACACACACTTTTCTTCCTGTCCTTTTCTGAGGGGTTTGAGACCAAGGTTCAGGTCTGATACTCCACCACTCCCAAGTACCCCAGTCTATATCTCCCCTAAGCCAGGCCACTCTCCTCATAACCATCCCCAAACCTTTGCAGCCAGGAAACTGACATTGGTACAACTCTATCATCCTGTGAAAATTTTGCCATTTGTCCCTGCAGTGTCCCTTTTGGTTTCTGGACCAGAATTCAATCCAGAGTTAGTGCATTTTAGGTAGACATAGAGTGGAATGATTTCTGAATGATTTCTGGAAGAAGATTTATGACTGAAATAGCTCTCAAGATGTCTTATCTTTTACAATAAGAGTATTAAACTTCTTTGCTAATAGATTTCGTATCCTCACATCCTTCCATACTGACTAGTGAAAACAGACATTGCCATGTCACCTGGAGGCAAATTATTAAAATTCAGAAAAGAAGAATAATGTGCTTCTGAAGGGATTAATATTATCAGCTTGTTTATAATGAATTTACACACCTGTTAATAAAATACATGAATAATAAAACTTTCTGCTACATCATGGTTTTCATAAATGGTTTCTGAAGAAAATATTTATTGTAAAAAACTGTGTTTAAAGTTGTGCTTCCAATTTCAACTATATAATATTACATACGAGCTTAGCATAATTTTATATAAAACAAACATTGTGGTATACATACTAAATTAACAAATAAGTATCTTTAGGGAAAGAGGAAAGATTTTAAAGCATTTATGAAGGGGAATAGCCATTAACATGTATGTGAGAAGCGTGAATACACTGAGGTTTTTCAAACTGTTACTTGTACTTGGACTGTAAGCCAGAATCTTGAAAGCTTTTCGTAGCATACTATTTATTTTTATTGGAATGTGAACTTTTCTCCAGGAAAACACGAGCTCTGCTATCTAGCAGGGATCTCGATATTTTCTCATCATTAACAAAGTATGACATCTCAACGTGGCAAATTCACTTACGTCTGGATGCAATTCTAGAAGAGTTGAAGGGCAAGGGGTTAAGCCATGGCTGTATTTATCAATGTGCTTTTAAGCCAATAAGTGGATCAAGTAACATACAGAGTGAATGGGAATTAAATGTAATTAAAATCACTGTCTCAACAGACAGCACAGGTTATAACCTTTATTCTCCTAGCCAAGCCCCCTATGCTCACATGCCTGTAAGAACCATAAATAAAAGAAACTAAGATGTTTTAAAGTTTTCTTAAAGAATGCTATGTTTAAAGAATGCTTTTAAAAATCTGAAGCAGTTAATACAAAGCAAAGATATGTAGGAGAAAGTTATTAGAAGAAAGGTACTAAGATGAACTGAATCAGTGACATTGTGTATAAAATATGTACATATATTACATATATATTATATAATACATATATTGTGTATATATATACAATTTTAAGAAGCTCTGAGTAAGACAAATTCAGAAATGAACACACTCCCAAAGGAACAGCAGCATTTCTTAATCTCTGAGTATATATAATGTCAGCATTTGTCCATTGGTGTTTGTCCTTTCCCCTAACAGTGTTTGGATCTACACAGACACTTTTGGGGTTGTAACCTGAGGAGGGGTGGAGAGAAAAACAGAGAATTTTTACAGCACAATTAAGTGATTTGCTAATCCGTGGGGACTCGGCATTCCTTGTACTTAGATCTAGCACAATCAGAACTGCACTATAATCGGAACTAAGCAATTTTCTGGTAGGTGTTGACTGAAAGCTACCTCAGACAACAGACCAGAGGAAGACCTGTAACGGAAAAGGACTGACGGAGGGAAGGCCCATTATATTACTGTGTTGTTCAGATGGGAAGAGTAGGCAGAGATCAATGAATTACTAGTTGAATAAGTGTTCTTCTAAAAATGTTCATGATTATTTTTCTGAGCATATATGTACTATGTGCAACTTGTGGAAAATGTGAATAGAGAAAAAGTATAAGTACAAAAGTTTCTACATTCCTATAACTCAAGAAATAATTTCTCTTAATATATGGTAGATGGCCTTACCATTCTTTTGTCAAAGGAGCTGCTCATTTTAAGGTATTTGTTCTCTAAGTGTGACCCCACAAACCAGAAATAACAGTAACTCGAAGAAACTTATTAGAATATTGGGGGTCCCACTGTAGACCCAGTGAAACAGAAACTGGAGATGGGATTAGTAATCTGGAGTTTTAACAAACCATTAAGTTGATTATTGCTAAAATTTGAGAACAATTATTTTAGTATATTCTCAAAGTATATTGGAAAGCCGGGCATGGTGCTGCATCTGTAATCCCAGTACACGGGAGGCTGAGGCAAGAGGATTGCTGTGAGTTTGAGAGCAGCCTCAGAAGGCCAGTCTGAAGTACACAGCAAGACTCTGTCTCAAAAAAAATAAGAAAGAAAAATATGTTTGTTATATATTGGAAAGATCTAGGCAAAAGGTATTGCATTCATTTTTTAGAGGGATAAATAGTTTGGGGTTTAGATTTTTGCCTCGTTCCTTGTGTAAGAAATGAATTGGACAGTAGAACACAGGCTCCACACAGTTTTATGAGAAAAGCTCTTCTGCTGAAAGAAAAAACTGAAACAAATTAGTATTTCTTTTTCTTCTAGTCCTAGCCTTATTTCAGAAGGCATTAATATGAGTGAAGTTTCTCACGTCAAAGTATCTGTACAAAAACTTTCAGGGTTTCATATGCTATGGTTTAACATGACTTCTCCAAAGTGAAAGAAATGTACAATTTCAGACCAAGAACATTTGCCAGTTGACAAAATTATACATAGATAGACACAGCTAACTAACTTTAAATAGCCTTGCACCAAAACTTTTATACCTTTATCATCTTTTTTTGTATTATCTTATAAGTAAGACGTTACTGAAAAAATAGTATGCAAGTAGATTATTCACTTTTAATAAGGTCAAACTGCAATGCAGTTGTCATAAACACATAACTACAATTACTGCATAGTCTTCACTATTTAAAAAAAATACTATGTCCCTACTGTTTTGGAAAAGAAATAAACTCAATCAGCTAAACTAGAGCATTTTTGAAGACATCTGCTCACCAAAATGTATGTGACTTAGAAGTCAGAAGCAAGTTATTGCAAGTCATTGGCAGAGCACCCTTCTTCCCTGGGTGGTCTGATAGATACTGGTAATTTTCTAGAATTACCATGTACTGGAACTGAATATTAGTGAAGGAAAATTTAAAATAACAACAAGAATAAGCCTCTCAAAGAACCTTTTGATATTGTTCTACACCATTTTGTCTTTCTGGTTTAAGGTTTTCTTATCTTAGCTAAACCAGAAAAGCATATAGTATTACCATTGTGATAATGATTTAATTATTTTATGTTACTCCCAAGCACACAGGTGGCACTCTTCACGGACAAAGAAAACCCCTAGTAATTAGAGGGCCAAAACCCCAGAGATACGCAATCTGTTCTCACAGCGTGCACAGTTCTGGCTGGATCTCTCCACGCACAGCCCTCCAGTGTTTCGCACTGCCAAACCCAAACAGAAACTACTGGTTTATTTCCAGCTGTTGCTGAGGTTTTCCATCTGATCTTTATTTACTTGTCTAAAGCGGCTGTAATAAGTACCAAATAAGCCACAATTGCCAGTAGCAGAATATAAAATTAAAGGGTTTTAATTAATGAATAAGTAATAACACACTTAGAAATGGTTGCTAACTGGAATTGTTGAATGAGGCGTTAGATTTAAATGACTTTGAATAAACATATTTAAAGTTATGTAAGCACCCTTAGTTACTTGAATTTAAGAATTCATACTGTTAATGCATTTGGAAAATATAATATATAAGCACAACATAATGAAAAGGCAAGAACAGTATATGTTCCAGTATGAGAGTGTGTGGATCCATGCGAGCATGGGTATGTGTTAAAAGAGTCACTTATGTTACAAGCGTGTTTGTGAGGAGTGCGCACACCAGCCATGTGAGGTTTGCTAAGTAGAAAAATCCTTCATGTACATCTTAACTCTTACATATGGCCTAAGAGCCAAAGAAAGCCAAGACAACCTAGAGACAAAGGAAACATACAGAAAACACTCTTCCAAATAGAACAGAATGTAGCAATTTTCAAGACAAAATCTCCAATATTCTCTACCAGGAGTACTAGAAAATGAGTTGATAGCAACAGTATAACTGCCATGGTAATGACACCTCTCATATCAACTGGAACATCCCTGGGTTGAAGTCAAACTCATGGGCTCCCAAGTTCCCAGAAAAAAACTTGAGATACACATTTTAATCATGATACTGTAAGGTCTGCTGAAGACACTACAATAAAATATGAATGGTATTTCCATGTAAACTGTAGTTCTGCCAACACATATTGCCAATTTCAGCAGAGATATATAAATAAACCAGCTAACCTGTATCATAGAGAAAAAGAAACGTGAAAATGAACTAGAACTCTTCTGTTGATGCCAGACAGAAATGAATAGCTGTTTTATATGGTGTAAAGAGTTCTCTTTTAAGCCTGGATGAGGAGATCATTTTAAATTGTGCTTGGAAAGTAGGTTCAGTCCCCACCCTTTCAAAGTTAGAATCCATACAATGAGATAACAAATAGTCTATGTAAATTTCTTTGCTCTCTCAACTCTCTGGACTCAGTTTCCTCCAAAAAGGGTACAGGTTGAAGATGTGTCAAATACCATGGAATATTCTATCATCTCCATGATCCTACTACATCAGACAAGATGAGGAAAAACACCTCTACTTAGCTGCAGAAATGCCACAAGCCTGGAAAAGAGATTGCAGAGAAATGGATTGGCTATGGAAGAAGTAGGTTTACTTCTAGCCTTGTCTCTCAGTTATGTGAGTCCAGGTAAGGCTCAACAGTTTTCTTGCCCTTGATTTTCTCATTTGTAGAAGGAGGCAGGGGACCCTAAAGTTCCTTGCTTCAAATCTATTTCCAGGCAGTGGTAATTAGCTTATGCTCTATAGTGACAAATGGCTTCTCAGAAAATGGAAACAGCATACAATTTTGGAATATTAGCACAACCTGTATTATTTTACAGAAAGGTAATTAATTCACAGTTAAAAAGTTCAACAGCAACAGCAACAATAATTTTCAGTGAAAGCAAATCTACAGTCTTGTTTTTAATTGCAGGAGTTAATTCCTATTTCATCATATTAATCTATTAATAATATAGCTACTTTTAGGTATAACTTTAAAAGTTAATACTATAAATACTGCTTTATTAAGAAGAAACAACAGCAAAAAGAACATTAAATTATGTGTGGAAATGCAAAAGCAAACAATGTGGAAAAATCTAGAAATTATTATTTTCTTATACCTTAGCAATAATGTTACTGGAAGTTGTATAAAATGGCATTGCAGAAGACGTAGATAAATTTTAACACTTAGACCTAGTCAAACACTATTTTATCATCAAATTATCTTTTTTCAATTTTTATTTCTGTATGTTTGTAATACATAATGATCACATTCTTCATGGGGAGTTGATATATAAAGCGAGACCCTGTCTCAAAAAAAATTATTTGTCTTGAAGGACTTGTGTGTAAATAAATGTCAACAACCAAGCAACTACAGAAACAAAAACAGACATTAACACACACAAGCATATACACAAAATACACACCAAGAATTCATTTTTGACCTAGACACAAGTTCTGTAGTACAGAGGTAATTTGTACATTTTTCTCTACTAGTCTACTAAAAATAAATCTACAGTCTTGTAGAATAAAAAAATAGATGGAGGCATCTTTTTTTTTAGCCCAATATTTACATATTGTAATAAATAGTTCTACTTAGTCTCCTAAGAAAGAAACAATGAAATAATCAGCGGTCACCAGTTCTGGATATTGCTAGGGCAACAATGGTCAGAGAAAATATTTAACACAGTCTTATAATTAAAAAAAAAAAACTATGAAAGAACTCAATCCATCCTGGTAATTGCTTTCTGTGAAATCTAACCCTTGGTCCAAATTAATGAGTTACAGGTGTGAATCTAATGCTTTCCATTTTTGCCTGAGATGTTATTGTTGCTTTTTTCTGAGACACCTGGCCTCTGAAAGTATTAGAGTTAATTTATCATAACACACTATAATGTCAGTGTTCACCAAAAACTAGACATGGTGCCCTTGCATTGAAATACAAATCTCTTGTTTTTCTACAATATTATCAGAAACTCAGACACATTTTCTTACCTGTACATTTAAAATTTTGCCTTTAAAATTTTTTCAGATAAACTTCCAGAACAAAGTAGGTGTCATAAATATTTTCTTTATAAAAGGCAGAAAAATTAGTACAGGTGGAAGTCATTGCTTAAATTCTTATATTGAACAAGTACCTACTGTTCAAATGGAAAACAAATTTCCAAGGACTGTTTTTTCTTAAACAATAAGAAAAGGGTTGATAAAGATGGACTTATGGATACAATAGTCACCAAGGTAGTTTTGAAAATTACAGCTCCTTGTTTTCTACACATTAATTAAATATCTTTAGGAACTAATAATTATTATCAATTATACGTACCAGATATTATTCTAAGTTCTTTTCACATATTTTTAGTTCCCTCAAAAATAGACCATGACACAAAGATTTGAGGTCAAATATTTTATCGAAGAGACAGCCCAAGAAAACCAGTAAGAAAAAGAAATGAGATTAGAAATGAAAAGAAAAGTAAGCAACTTCTGCCAGTAAGTGGAGTCGGTCCTGCTGGGGCTCTGGAATATGTGTGGAATATGGCTCAAGAGTATTCTCTAGAACAAGATGCTTTTAGGAGGTGTTGCTTCTGTAGAACTCCAGTTTGCCAACTGTGCTTCTTCACCCAAAGTAAAGGAAAATAGAGTTCTAAGAAAGGAACATCAAGATATATAAATGAGGAACCCAACAGAGTCTGCTAAAATACACTATCAGTTAAAATTCAAAGCATTCTTACAATGGGAGTTGTAATATTCCCATTTCATAAGTGAGGTTCAGAGAAGTTAAGCAGGCTAAATAAGGGTATACAGGACTAACAAGTGATCATACCGCACTGGAAATTCCAGACTGTTAGACTCCTAACCTTATTTCTGACCATACTGCTGTACTGTGATATAGTCAAGAAATGAATGAAAAACACAGGTATATTAAACATGTCAGGTAGACCCATTGGAGAGAGCAGCATTGCTAAGGTCCTCATTTCTTACTTCTGGCAAATCACATAACTGTTTGGACTGAAGAAAATTCATGGAAGGTTACAAGCAATCATGAGTAACTTGCTGAGGACAAACATACAGAAAAAAAAAAACCCAGAGTTCCTAGTTATATATTTATATAGTCTGATAGTAATTTTGACAAAATGTCTCCAGCTTTAGAATTCCTTCAACCTGAAGGCCTGAGTCAGTGAAGGCCCTCATTAAATGACACATAAAACCTACCCCTTTGCTAAAATGTCAATGATTCATGAGTCATCTGTAGGAAAACTCAATGTGGCAGTTGTTTTTCAGCTTCAAAAGTTTTCAGTTATTATTTTAAATTATTGTCTCCTAAATTCAGTGGTTAAATAACTTCATATTTCCCCAGTATAAAAAAGGAAATTATACAAGAAAAAATGGAATTCTAGTGGAATAAGCAATGTGTTTGAAATTAGTATCAATGTACCTTATATCTTTAAATGCTATATCTATCTTAAAGCTTGAATGAAAAAATGTCATGCTGCTGTCATATGAGATAAAATATTATGGCAAAGTTATTTTACACTGTAATTTTGAAAGACATAAAATTATTGTAATAACCAGAACACTGAAAATCACTACCTATATGTTAAACATTTTAGATTGGGAGAGAAATTTCTGAAAAGGAATTTCCAATAATTAACTATGTGAATTTTTATGTAAAATAATTTTTTTTTTTTTTTTTTTGCTGCACTGGGGATTGAACTCATGACCTTGCACTTGCTAGGCAGGTGCTTAGGCCACTGAGCTAGATCCCTGGCCCAGTAATTAAACTAGTTTTTTTTTTTTTTTTTTTTTTCCCCCGGCACCGGGGATTGAACTCACGACCTTGCACTTGCCAGGCAGGCGCTTAGACTGCTGAGCTAGATCCCCAGCCCTTGTAAAATAATTTTAAAAACATAATAGAAATATAAAATGTAAGCCAGGCCTGGTGGTGTATGCCTGTAATCACAGGCCTTGGGAGGTTGAGGCAGGAGGATCCCGGCAAGTTCCAGGTCAGTCTCTGCTACATAGTGAGTTCAAGGTCAGCCTAGACTACAGAATGAGACCCTGTCTCAAAAATATATATATATATATAAAATGTAAAGCAATTATATGTTCAAAAATATGGTTGGGGTGACCTATTGTGGCTGGTATTTCAGTTCCCTGCTTTAATACCTGTCCAGTGACCGTATAGATTTTTTTAAATCTAGTTTTTAAAACTACAGCTATTTATCATAAAACCTAGCTTCCACTGAGCATGATAGTGGAATATTGCACAATAGGAATGAGTTTATAAATCTATAATTACTCTGTGGAAAAAAAAAAACCAAATTACTTGCTAAGTAGCTGAGCTACTGCTTCAGCCTGAGTTCCCAGGAAGCATCAATGCAGAGACCCAGAGTGCGAATGGCACGTGGTGAGGCACTGGTGGACTGAATCTGCATGAAACTAACTGGAGCTTGTCACCCCATGCTATGGCTTGTGTCTAGACGCCTTCCCTCCAAAGCTTCTTACAGTCATAGGCAAGGCTTTTCTGAGATGGTGGACCTAGAATGTGTGGTGCTGGGATCAAGGGTGTGTGATTCCTAAATTGGGCCACTGATTCGTTCGGCATAGTTCTGGGTGTGGATAATAGCAAGGCCATCCTTGAGTGCACGTCTACCTGCCCTAAGGGTATGTAGCCCGGACAGATTAACAGGGACAGAAAGAGGGCTGCTGTGGTCACTTGCTGCCTCATTACTCTTTGTTGCTTGCTGCCTGCCATGAACTGTTTCTCGTCTGCGTCACCCCTCTGCCATGCCACCCTACCTTGAAACCAACCCTGAACTGAAATTTCTACAAACTGTGAATTATAATAACCCTTTTCTCCTTTAACTTTGGGTGCTGGGTATGTTGCCTCAGCAATGAGAAAGAGTAACTAAGACACCAAACCTCTGGCAGGAGTAAGAGACAAGCGAGGACACGAGGATCTCAGAGGCACCTGTCTCTCTACAGGAGTGGACTTAGAGCAGTGTGGCTGTCTTTCATTAGACTTCCTGTGATGTAACTGTGTATGTCACATTTATTTCAGTATAGCAATATGGTTCAGGACTGAAGTTTAGAGTCAAACATTCCAAGCATTCCAGTCTCCGTCCCACCCTTCTGGCCATTCCCTCCTCCTTCTAGCATTCATTAGTCCTGCACACTGCTATTAAGCTGATTTCAGCTTTCATCACCAAAAATTTGGAAAATACGCTTCAGTCAAAGCCAGAGTATGCAGCCCTGTGCTCTAGTCCCTTGGCCTTCTCTCTTCATCTGGTTCCTTAGTATGAGCTGAGATTAAGACCCAGTTATTGTTAGTTCTGTGGAGATACCAATTTCCTCTGTATTTCCTTACAAGCAAATTCTCTTGGCATGCTGAACCCCTTTCCTAGGCTCCTTTCTCTCAGTCATTTCATTGTATCTCCCTATAATAGCACTGGTTTAGGCCAGAGATACGGCTCAGTGGCACAGCGCTTCCTGGCAAGCATGAGGTTGTGAGTGTGATTCCTGGTACCAAAAATAAAGAGAATAAAATAAAGAAAAAGATAGAAAGAGAAAGAAGGAAGAAAGGAAGAAAGGAAGAAAGGAAGAAAGGAAGGAAGGAAGGAAGGAAGAAAGGAAGGAAGGAAGGAAGGAAGGAAGGAAGGAAGAAAGAAAGGAAGAAAGGAAGAAAGGAAGAAAGGAAGAAAGGAAGAAAGGAAGAAAGGAAGAAAGGAAGAAAGGAAGAAAGAAAGAAAGAAAGAAAGAAAGAAAGAAAGAAAGAAAGAAAGAAAGAAAAGGAAAGAAAGAAAGAGAAAAGAAAGCACTGCTTAAGCAAAAGCTTTAGATCATGCAAGTTTGGAATTACTGCATATGCTATCCCTGTCATACTACACATTAACATTGTGAGTTGCAGGAAAGAAACCTTTCTAATGACATTTATTCAGTAAGCCCCAAATATTGCTGATTATAGAACCCTGCTTTGGCTATAACCCTTTTTGATTTCCTATAGGCCTTGAGTCCAAAGACGTGACCACAGAAACTCATTTTCCTTCTATTCTGTCTGTTCTGCTAATTTCTCATTGCAACCCTATATACTGTACTGTATATAATTTTTAGGTTCTCTTTCTGGCAATAGTGCTTGTGCCTTATGTACCCCTATTTTCCCCCAAATATAAATATTTATCATAGACCAGATGACAAAGCTTTGCTTTTCATTTCAATGTTTCACTAAAAAGTGCTTCTAGCAACTATACTAAGAGTCTGTATTTTCATATGTAGTGTGAAGGCGTATTAACAACCTTTCTTTTAAAGCAATGGAATGGGTTTATCTACCCTCAAAAAATCTCATCATTTAGTGGGGAAACAGTATAAAAGGATAAAAGGAGCTAATGTTCATTAGAGATATGTGACCTCAGAAGATTTACCAGTTTGCCATTAACTGAAAGGTAGAAAAAGTCCATTCCACTTGATTTTTGAGCCTGTGAGAAAAACAGCAATTACTAATTTTTGATAGTGGAACTTTAACCTTCTGGTGACTGAGAACTATTGATAATTATGACATAAATTCTGATCTAGCATTATTTTTAAAAAGTTGAAAGATCAAAAAGGAGATTAGGGTAAGGATATAATTACAAAAGTTTTCTCTTTTTTTCACAATTAACATAAAATAATTGATTGCAAGAGTCAGGTATTACTGCATAGACCTAAATTTAGCAATCCTTATGTAGACCAGAAGCTGCAATAAATGAAGATGAAAGATAAAGTGAAGAGAAAGTCCACCCATAAAAATAAATCGGTAATGACAGCAACTTTCTAGAATCTAAAAGCCAGGTCAGGTGTGTTTAGCTGACAAGGTATCTGTGCTTCCTACCCCCTTGGACAGGGCAGTCACAGATGCCCAACTTACTCTTTTCCAAACAGGAAGTCTCTCTCTCTAAACATACTAGCAACTTTCATGGGGAGACACACGGTTTTTGTTTGGTTTGTTTTGTTTTTTGCGTAACTCAGCCATGCAGGTACTTGGGAAAACCCACCTGGAATGATAGAAGAATGTGCTAAGCCTAAATACTATAAAGCAGTGCTACAAGTTTTGCCTTCTTCCTACTACCTTCATTCTGAATGTGTGGATCAGCCTTTGCTAAGAATAAAGTTACTGGCTCAGCTCAACACTTCAACCTGCAGATACAATGCAAAAAGAAGTTATTAGTCTATTCATGCCTTACCAGGAGCTGGAGGCAAGAATTGAGGATGTTCGACCTGTAGCCCCAGCCTGTGATTCAGTGAAACCAGGCCTTGGCATGTATTAGATGTTAAAATCTTTAAAAAAATTAAATAAAATAAGAGGAGGACCCTGCCATGAGCCTCTGCATCTTTACCTGCCATCCTGCCGAGGGCAAGGCAAACCCAAACCTTTGGAGCCTATGTGCTCACAGAACGCCACCTGGATGCCGGCCCCTAATGAATGTGGCCGGCCCCTCTACCCAAGCTCCAACCCTTTTCCTGTTAGTGTTCCGTGTTCCGGAGAGAGGAGCTAGGACCTCAGATCTCCTTCACAGCTGAAGCAAACTGCCCTTCAGGGTCTGGCTCTTGCTTCCTCTCCGCACTAGGACTGTGGCCAAGGCTCAGTACAGAGGGAAGAGTCTATAAGTTATAAAGATGCTTTCCCCTGAAGAACTCAATTGCTACTGTCTGGGCATCTGCACTGATGAGAGTACACTTCTCAGCGATCAGAACTGGGCTGTATCTGAAGGGAGTCGCTGCGCTTTCTTTGGCTTCAGTTCCACAAGCCTTGACCTCGCTAATCCGCAAAATTCTTTCCTTGTATCATGACGATCCAAGCGTCATGGCACAGACAATGAAGCCCATGGCAGCCAAAAGGACAGCTGGGTATCAGAATACAAGTTCTGCTCTTTTAATGTTTTTCTATTTCTGTTCTTTTAATGTTTTCCTAAGAAGAACTGGAAAGATTTCTTTAATAAAACTTGGCAGAGAAGTAGAAACCTTAGATTCAGAGGATCTCGAGTGTGACTTGGGGATTTGGGACATTCATGGGTTATAAATATTACCAGTTCTGCCGATTGCTCCCTAGAAAACACATTAACTTCATGGGTTGTCTCATAGGCCCACTGCACGGACACTTTGAGGAGACACTGTGTACTTTATTTTATTTTTTCTCCATTTTCCAGATAAGTTAGGAGCTTAAATTCTCAGAAATAATAGATTAACTGGCACAGGTGAATATTACTTTATTTAGTAGTGATGTTCTTGATTGAATACATAATGGTACATTCTAACTAGAGAATACTATGCAGCTATTTAAAGGGAAAATTAGAATTTGAAAGGCCGATGAATATTTATAATATAGGCTTAGGCAAATAAGTTGCAGAATAATATATATGATATTACTTCATTTTTTAAAAAATTAAGCAAACCCAAAACAATAATCCTTTGAGAATAAGACACTTATATATATGCTTAAATAAACAAAAATAGTGAAGTAGCTCTACTTTAGGCTTCTCACTTCTGGCATCTAAACATTTTGATGCTTCCTGATTTAATTTCATTTGTTACTTTGAGCCTAAATTATACAAGATGTTTTAATTTTATAAAGAGATTTTAGGAAGATTTTATTAAAGATAAACTAGATTTTATTTGTCATTTGGGTACTCTCAGCAAGAGTGTCCTATAATGCACCATTTTATAACTCTTAAAAATAACCTAATGAAAGATAAAGATATTCTATTCGTATTTGTAACGCGATATTGGTGTTTGCCTTTATGTTGAGTAGTGAACTACCCAACTGTACAGGATCAGTCATTCTACATGGAGAAACCATTTTGATCTCTAGGTTTCATTTTCTTTTCCAGTGAACATCACATTACTGAAAATTTGAGCCCTAACCCTCACCTGTACTACCACTCTATTTCTAACGTCACGTAAATATTAATCATTATTATTCCAAGGAATCAGCTACAATCTAGTAACCTATATAAAGCACTATATACTAGGCTATAAGGAGGAAATGATAAATGAAACCTGGGCACAGCTTCTAAAGATTCTTAGATCAGTGAAAAAACTTTTGCCCTTCCTGGATAGGACACCAAATAATTCTGTGGTAAAAGAGTGATCTTGGTGTTCTTCATCACTGAGGGAAATAGGACGCTGACTTCCTGAAAGAAGAGGAACCCAGAGGAACTCTGAAAGCAGTGAATTCCAAAGCAAAGCGAACATTTTAAACAGGAACAGTGGTGCTCAGACGATGATGGGCTCCCGGGGCCGATGCTCCCCACATGTGGAGAGTTGCCTCTCAGTCCGTCCCAAGTGGCAGGACTACTTATCTGCTCAAGTCATGAGGCTGATTGCTACATTTTGTGAGGGATATTCTATCAGCTGGAATGTGCTAAGAAAAGGAATCGAGGGTTCTGGGTGTCATGTGAGGAATCAAGAGATGCAGTGGAAACTTTGTTTCTCTAAATTCTTGACCTGAAAAACAATGGCGGTACAAATACTGAGACTGACATGGTGTTAGTCATAGCTCTCACATTTGCGATATACAGTATTAAAACATTTTCATATATTTGAGAAATGGTATATGCTTGGTTAGGATACTTTTTAATGGGATTTTCTTGTTTTTACATCACTGTCAATATTAATGAGAGAAATGTCACATGTGTACCCAAAATCATTCCCAATGAGTTCACCTAGGTTTTCTGCCTCCTTTAACATGTGAGAGGAAAGTACCACTGACTGAAATAAAAATTCAAATAATTAAAACAAACTGGCTACCTTCATCTAAATCCTTGAGTTTTGAGCTCTAGGAAACTGAGAGAGCTATCAGTAGGTTTGCTTTGTTAGAAAATTAGACTTTTCACAGCACTCAGGAAAGGCCAAGTAATCTTTCTGAATCAGTGGCTGCTAGCTACTTGATATTCTCAAGTGTGGGAGAGAACAGTTTAACTGGGATTCTCTCAAACTTGTGTTAGAGAGAAAATGTGATTACTTTATTAAGATCACACAGGATGTGTGCCAGCATGATAGAAACACTAAGAGAAGGATTATGAAGAAGGTCAGCAGCAAACAGTCAGATGTTTGGAAACCCTCCACAACTCTCAGCAGCAACAAAACTCCAGACACCCACACGTGTTTATGTGGATGAAGGCAGATGGAGAAACACACACACATACACCTAATGGCTGTGCTTCATTGGAAAGGATGATATGGCAAAGAAATGTAATTGCACAGTACTTTCAAAGACCACTTGTAAGCAGCACAGCAAAGTAGCTATGCTCTGCTACTAAAATAACAAATACATTAATGATTAAAATATGATTACTTCTCATGAACCTATATATTATTATGTTAGGAATAAAGGCTTGAGGACAACACAAATGAGGCAAAGGGTGAAAAAGTAAAGCATGCCACTTCATTGTTTATAAAGACATTCTAACATTTCTAAAGAAACACCAGTATTTTTTCCAAAGGAGGAAAGAATCCCAATTACAATTGTAATAAAATTACAATTTTTATGATAGATCTATTGAGTTTTTGTGACGGAAATTTATATATAGCTAGATAGCATAACAGTGCCATAATGGATAACATAATAGTACTATATTAACAGACTTGAATGTTAATGAAAGATTTGGTCTAATGTGAAATCTGTTTGGGAAAAAATACTTGAGAAAAAAGGTAGCTGCATCAATGTTAGATTTTCATCACAGGTTTTATGATATATCATGGAACATAAGTGCTTTTATGAGTTGTAAAAATTGCTTCAATTTTTGACACTATGTGCTTCAAGGAATTCTGATTGGCAGCTGATTAGACTTTTTCTCTACTCATTAGCTTCCTTAGTGGAATTAGTAGGCTAGAAAATTGCATTGTAATTTATCAAGGGGAAACTAACATTTCACAGATATTAAGGCTATGACTGTATATTTACTTAGTATACAATATAAATTTTTCAAGACATTTCTAATAAAAACGTTTCAGAGAATATGCATTATCAATGCATCTGGAATTATGACAACCCATTTCTACACATTTGTTCTCTATAAATGGAGAAGTTTTATCAGCCTGAATTCCCTGTGTGATGGTATTAAAATAAATTACAGAAAAAATGTAATCTCTCTGTTATTACTGTCTCCTGCATGTTTCCTTTAAAACCATCTTGAACACTGAGTATTTCTGAAAGAAACCTTCAAATGCAACCATTATTAACAATATCATCACCATAACACTAGTAAATAATTTACTGTCAAAATTTCTCTCTTGCAAATCAAAGTGCTACATTGTGACAATTCTGTAGAAATCTTAGACATGGAGCTACAGTAGTTAAATAATTATGCTAACTGGATGTCAAATGTATATCTAGATCTACCAGGTATGAAAGAAGAATAAAATGAATGTTTAAATTTCAAAAATGTATTGCAGTAAAAGACACATTGCAATTAATCCCTTTCAAACTACTTCTCCTCCCTTCAAACATTTATCACATCATTCTTGCCACTTTCTGAAGCTGTTCTGGAAGTCTTTTTTCGTGAGTGTCTTGAGTTGCACTGCCATGGCTGCCTTGATGCCTTCAAGTGATTCAAAATGTTTACTCTCATAGTTCCTTTAACTTCAAGGAAGACCCACAAGTTTCACCAAGACATATTTGGTGAATAATATGGATGGGGATACACTGTAATGTTTTTATGAGCATGCGTTTCCACTGGAATGTACTTGGCAGCAGCATTCACTATATTTTTGATCACAACATCTAAAGGTACTCACTAAAAAGGACTTTCAGAACTGTTCAAGAAAGCTGCATGAATGATGGGATAAGTATGTTCAAAGCAAGAGGAGTATTTTGAAGGAGGCTAATGACAATGTGTTTTTACTTTTTCTTTTTTTTTTTTTTAACCAGGAATCAAACTTCCTAACATTTGCCAGGCAGGCACCGTGCTGCTGAGCTATATCCCCAGCCCTTATAATTAATTTTTTATTTAAACATTCACCATGTATCTCTCACACTATTTTAATAAAATTAAATTATTTTAAAGATTCCAGGTTGAGCATTCCTCCATCAAGTTGAATCAGAAAAAGCAGACCAACATATTGCATAAGTTGTGTGCATGACAGTTTGAGAAGTAGATTTTATGTTACCCAAATTTTGTTTTCTCAAACTAGTTACAGAAGAGGAAAAGATAGCATATGATAATTTGTGAGTAGTAAAAAGAAGTATCAAGAAATGAAAAGACCAGCTAGAATATATTTACTCATTTACAATGACAAATTCAACAGACTCATGTTAAATTCATATCCTATATTTTGTAGGAGTGGATAATATAGTTAATCCCCATTAAGTTGAGAATAAATATATAGATAAATATAGATAATATACTTTATTTTTCACAGAACTTTACAGTAATATTTAAGAGTGAAGGAAAATAATAAAAGTAACATTGAAGGGTAATTTCAAGTTGCATTTTGTTTCAAATAAGCTCTTTAACACTGACAAGAAATAACTAAAACAATGATCATATTAGTGAAATGATACTTTTACTCTCTTAATGGTCCTCAATACATATGATGATCATTAGAGGCTTGGGCGTGTAGCTCAGTGATAGATAACCTGGTTAGCATTTGCAAGGTCCTAGATTCAATTCCCAGTACCACAAATAAAATGAAAATTAGAAATAAAATTATCATCTGATCATAGTATACTTTAATTATCATGTAGGCCTTTTTCTCTTTCTATACCCCATACTGAAAGGCATGATCTAAATACACTGTGAATGTTTAAATTTTTTTAAAAAAATTATCATAAAATTTACAGTACTCATAACCATTAATGTCCCTCAGTTTACTCCTCCATGCTTTGGGCACACTTATTACAACATTCTTGCCTCTTTCTTAAGCAGTTCTGGAAGTCCTTTTCACTGAGTGTGTTTACAAAGTGTGATTTTAAAAAAATGTGGTGAATGCTGCAGCTGAGAACCATCCAACCAAAAGATAGACTGTTAAAAATATTAATGTGTGTCCTCATGTACCTTAATCATCGGATCTGGCCCCACGTGACTTCTGACTCTTTCACAATCATGTGTCCTTTACTGTAATAATTTTTTTTTTCAAAATTAAGCATTCATCATATTTTTCTATCATACTTCCTTGGTTTTCCTTCTACCTACCCTATCGTGTTTGTTTTGTTTGCTTTTGGTCATCAACTGCACATCCACTCAAACACAAATAGTATTAGTTGTTAAGACTATATTTAATCTTTAATCCAACAATGATGTAATTCTGTCTTGTCAAAAATCAGGCGAGGAGAACAAAATAATTCATGTTGCATATGAGAACTGTGAGCAGTGTCAATTATTTGTTATATAGCACTAGTTCTAAATATTGCATTGATGTAGTTCATTCGCCTCATATTTATTTATGTATTTATTTTGGTGCTGGGGATAGAACTCACGACCTCGCACTTGCCAGGCAGGCGCTTAAGCTGCTGAGCTAAATCCCTGGTCCTCACTCAATATTTAATAAAAATAAGTAAAATGGAACTCTGACCCTTATAGATATTTATCTATGGAGTTTGGAAAACTGAAACTATAGACTTATTAATCTTCATTGAAGTTAAACAATGGAACAAAATAATCACAATTTGTAACTATAAAATGTTGTTGGGATGCTATACTATAAAAATAATTTTTGGGCATAGTATGAGAATGGAGAATGAAGTTTTTAATTAAATGAGCTACCAAGCAAAGTCAACTAAACAACAATAAAGTAACAAAAGACACTGAAGTGGGCTTTTGAAGATCAGCACTCACGTTTATTGATCACAGTTTTCTAACTCCTGTGGGTCCTTTCAGTGTTACTAACAGTTGTTAAGCAGCTACATCAAGACTTAGTCATGAAAAGAAAGACTTTGTCTCAGGATGAAACACCACTTTCTAGACACAAAGAATTTAATGGCAATCCAAATTGACTTCTATATCTTATACTTACATAAGCCATTTTAATGGGTAGCAAAAATATAAAGTCAGCCCTGTACAATATCTGTGGATTTTGCATTCATGGATTAAACCAGCCTTGGATTGAAAATATTTTTTAAATTTCCATTTGTATGGAATCGAATATGTCATTCTTCAATAAAAGATTCTATTTTTATATTGTTATTTTTCGATAAAGGATACAGTAAAACATATATGGACATAGCACGTTCACTGTCATAGGTATTATAAGTAATCTAGAGATGATATAAAATATAGGGAAGATGTATAAGATATATGCAAATACTATACCAATTCAAATAAGGGACTTGAGCATTCATGGATTTCAGCAATTAGGGACAAGGGTCCTGGAACGAATCCTCAGTGAGCACTGATGATTAAATAACTACAGTTTTTCAGCAGAACCAGAACTTCACAGTTTATTGAGGTTATAATTCTCATATGCAACCATTCTAAGCACTTTTTTTGCATTCTTGCTTTAACTCTCATAATAATCCCATGAGATAATTATTATTCCCATGTTTCAGATGAGAAATCGAGGCTTAAGTTTGTTTTAATTCTATTCCTTCACATATCTAGACATTCATAGATCCATTCATGTGATAGTTAAAGAAAACCAGGTTTCAGGCATTGTGTGAGGAGCAAAGGCCATAGCTGAGAACAATGAACAGTCACAAGAGGTGCCGTTTCATCGGACTGAAACCCACATTGGCCAAATAGCACATAGGCAAGTTAAATTGCAGCACTGCCCTCCATGCAAGTACTGATATGACCCTACTATTACATTAACATCTTTCAATTAATGATTCCTTGCTGGGTGTGGTGGTGCATGCCTATAATCAGAGCACTCAGGAGGCTGAGGCACAGAGATTGCTGTGAGTTTGAGGCCAGACTAGGCTACACGGTAAGTTCAAGGCCAGCCTGGACTACAGAGCAAGATCTTGTCTCAAAAACAAAACAAAACAAAGCAAAACAAAACAAAAACTAAAAAATTTTTAATATTTCCTTTGTTTTTCCATTTCCTTTCACAGAGAGTAAATTATGAAGTGGTATGACACAAAATAATGCAAAATAATTCAACATCTCACTTTACAAATTTAAATTTGTGAGTGCTTCCAAAGTCCATCAAGACTTAAATCAAATGGACTGACAATCATAAACCTTTTACAGTATTCCCACAAAAATACCAGTCCCACTTCCACTAGTAAACAAAAAACACTAGGCATGAACTGTCACATTAACCTGAAATTACATATGACCTTTGAATTGTATAAAGGCTGTTGGGTCACAGTTCAGCCATATGATCATCTTGTAGCAGTTTTCTCATCATTCAACTGCTAAGGTCTCAGTGATTTGCATTGACTTGACAATAACTTTAAGATACATTTACCTTCTTTAACCCACTGGGCCTCTAGAATTCCCACATAGGAGAATGGGTGGCAGGGGCCACGTCAGTGGGCAGTAATGTCACTTTGAAAGGAGAGCTGCAGGAATTATGTAAAATTGCATTCTCACAGAAAACATGCAACTGGATGTAAATATTTTACTATGCAATGATAAAGATAATAGTGTTTTCTAAAGATGTGCTTATTAATATTTAATCCAATATTTTACTTTTTTCTGCTTGATGTTAGATTTAATTTAGGGTAGGTTGGAGGGCTGAGATAACGGAGTTGCTAAAGTCCCTACCTCTCAGCACTCTTTGACCCTGCCACCTGCCTTTCACAGTGAACTCTAAGCTCCTTGGAAATGGGAAATGAGATTTATGTATGCATCCGCAAGGACTTAGACTTACTTCCACTAATCTCTGACTGACTCTTCCCACTTCCTTTACTTGTCAGTAAAGGAACAAATCTATGACTGCATCAACAGTGGAAATAATAGATATTTTCCAATCATATTCCAGTTGCTGAAGAAGCCTTAAAATATCATCTACCCTCATCATCACTTGGGAATTACAGCAATTTTTAGGCCTATTGTCAGCTTTTATTTTTCATGTGTTAATATAAAGCACACAAATTACTACTTCACAAATTTATTTTAAAAATTATTTAAAAATTGTTATATGTCCACACAGTTCATTTCCTAAGAAATTTTTTAAAATTTTCCTATATGCAATCAAAATATTCTGTATAGAGGTCTAGAAGCAACACCTAAGTACAAAAACAGTTTAGAACAAGAACAAAAAATAGTAAGAAATTCTCAGTAGAGCCCAAAGGTGGAACAAAGGAAGGGTAGGGTGTTCAAAACTACTTAAAATCTTGGTGGTTTACTTAGTTAGGAGACTGTTAAAAAATATTCCCTATCCTCATATTGTAAGAGACTGACTTGAGCTATCTTTGCTCAATATTGATTTATCACTCCAAATTCTTAAGTGATTCTGAAACTTAAGAACTTGAGTCAAGAAGGAATTTGAGTGATATCTTCGTAAATCCTATGTTTGATGATGTATAGTTGCATGGTTAAACAGCTGTGAACTGCAAGAGAATTAGAAAAGTCTTTAGACTTTCATAAAATGATAGCTATTCTGTAATCAATTTCTGAAGGAGGAAAAGTGGTGGAGAAATCTCCACTGAAGTGTTTAGTGTATCCTTATTGCAACTAAACTAAACCACAGTCTTGCCTAACCATAGGTCATAGGAAGATTAATGATTAGAGGAATTTCCCTAGCAATGGGAATTAATTCTACTAGAACCTTTTAGTATAATTTGAAAAAAATAATAAGAAACATTTCAGAACATACCCTTGATAGAATCACACAAAACTATGCATGGAATGAATGGAGTTCAAGGAGAAGGTGCCTAGATTTTTAATGATGAGTTATCTCCTTTGAGAGATAAATTCTATCCATTTAAAACCGTTTTAAGTTTAATCACAATGTGAAATAAAAGACGGCTACCTTGGACAATGCTACAGTATAAGTGGTTTTCTAAATCAGTCAGGAACTCTAAGGGACGTTGTTGCTACCAAAGTAAATGTACAAATACCATTGTTGGACAAGATGTCCAGTGGCCCTGTATCAAAACATGAGGCTGGAAACAAGTATAGATGTATTTTTTTATCTGACACACATATACAATGCCTACTCTGTGCTGCTAACCTAAGACTTTATGTATGCTCATTCATTTAATTTATACAATGAACTAACATAGAGAACGCAACTTTTTATTATGCTCATTAGATGATAAAGAGCACAAATGAAAAGGCA
Source organism: Cuniculus paca (assembly GCA_004365215.1). Lineage (NCBI taxonomy): Eukaryota > Metazoa > Chordata > Mammalia > Rodentia > Cuniculidae > Cuniculus > Cuniculus paca. The sequence goes on along the minus strand of RJWT010003066.1, from coordinate 12,434 downwards.
AGAAATTTGTTCAAGGCCATATGAATTGTGGAAGAACCAGATTCGGAGCCACATAGCCTTCAAATTCATGGTTTCAATGATTATGCTGAGTTCTTTCTGTATAAGTAATCCCAAAGAGGTACACCTCAAGAGTGGTCTAGAGCGCCCAACAAGAACCACTGGAAGTTGTAGCTGGAGGTAGAAAGAATTTTCTTTTAGAAAAGAAAACTGTGTGTACATTGGGAAAAATTTATTTCATTCTCATAGTTCTGAAAGAAATTCTGAAATGTCTAACTTATTTCCCAGCTTCTCTTCCTCTTTTTATCCTAGCAATTTTAGGGACTGAAAAATAAAGAAGATTAAAAAAAAAATTTCAAGACAGGAGCAAAATTCCTTTTTCTGTCTGCATTCGATGCATGGTATATTTGTGTGTAAGACATACAATGGTATTTTTTAAAATCACACAATATCCTAGAAATGATCCATGAAAAGTTGTTTAGAGACTGACTTATAATAATAAATAGAATTCAACTTAAGACATAGTAGAAATTATCATCATAGAATTCCATACATGGACCACCTTCTATATCAATGTAAATATAAAAGGGAATTGACTAGTCCTTTCTTCCTATTTTGGATTAAAAAAAGACAGAAAAAATCATAATTCAGACTTCAAAAATGAAATTATAGAAAATCTCTACTAGAAAAAATTGTTCCCTGACTTTCAGAATCTTGACAGGCGTTTGACAGGAAACATTTTTTGGAAGTCACCTGTCTAAGATGCTGCTTATTCATGATTTTGCCAGAGAACACTGAAAGGGAAATGAGATTGCAGTCTCTCCTTGTCCAGCTGTCAAGGAAGACAGCAAATTTCTCTTCCACTGAAGATGCAAAACTTAAAGAAAAATTTCACACTGTTGAAAAACCTCACCTCTGTGAATTTGAGGAACATCTAAAAATGGATGTAATGTGACAGCAACCACCTGGACACCAAAAACGACAAAGATTATTTCTGTAGTGTGAGCAACAAGGAATTGATAAATTGGAATGACATGAAGACTCTAGGCATGTAAAACAACATGGAAGGCATGGTTAGACCTTTGGAATGCTGGGGAAACAGAGATACTGAGCAAGATGATAACTTACATACTTCACACATATCTTTGCAACAGTGTTCACTATAATATTTTATCCAGCTTTCATCTCAACATAAATACCCATTAGGTAGTTCACTGAGAAGAAATCAATGATCCTGGCATGAATGTCAATTGGTACAGAACTTATATGTCTTGCGGTCAACCTGAACACTATTCAGTCTTTGAAAAGCACTTTAAAAAGATGAGTAGTGTTCATCATGAAGCAATTTTTTCTTCTAAATGCTGAAGAAACCAAAGTAGATTAGTATAATTGGCACTTTGAAATATGTAAGTCAAGGCAATTTACCACACTCCATGCCACTATGGAGAGACAGCCGCAGGAATAGTCTCAGAATTTCCTTCTCTTCACATCCTACTCTCCTATGTTCACTCATCATCCTCCCAGCTTTCTCCCAACTGCATTTTCCCAATAGGTATGTCATCTCAGCAAACCCCACTATGTTTGGGGAGAAGAAAGAGCCATCTCAGCTCATTACTCTGCACCTTGGCTTTTGAGATACTGTTCCTATCTTGAATTCCAGTCTTCACGTGTGTTTTACCTGTCTACTACTCAGTGTCTTCACTTAAGCAGATTCTGTCAGCATCAATGTTTTCTTCCCTAAGTTCCTTGAAGTTTACTGCTGTGGACCTTCTTCTCCAGAGTAGGAGCTATATTAGCTTTTGCACATCTGCCACAGGTCATAGTCTCTTATGCTTAAAAGATACTGAAAACCCTTGTAGGAATAAAGTAAAACATTTAAAGAAAGTTCTAGAACATTTTGTAGCTATCCTATCTCTGTCTCTGTCTCTCTCCTCACAGAACATAAAGATACATTTTGAGCACAGGAGCAGACCACATAAAGAATAAGTTTGGCCATCTTGTCAACTTGGGAATAAATCAAAACAAAATCTCTGTGTGTCATTTTCCTTTTTCTACTGGGCTCCCATTTGGTTTCTCAGGATCACTCTTGTCTTGCTGATCCCAACAAGTGCAAGTGTTTCTCTTGGAGCCTGAAAAAAGGTGATTCCCAGTCAGTAAGTTGATTGTAAATGCCACCATGCTCTCTTAGGAGAGAAAGAGAGGTAAAAGGGAAGCAAGAAAGCAAGGAAAGGCGGGGGCAGGGGGGAATCAGAGAGAGGGAGGGAGAACACAAATAAATCCTCTGACTCTATTAATTTCAGTTAAATGCATTTCATAGGAATAAACATGCTCTTTTATATCCCTCACCTCTCTATCATCACTCCTTTTATTTTACAGATATGTACTAGACATACTGCATAGCTCTGGACAATGGGGCTCCAAGTATATTAATGTTTTATATATTTGAGGGTAGTGGTTGGTGGGCAAATAGTTGAGAAGACTTTAAATGACCCCAGTGAGTGGGGTAGGGTGGTAGGAGAGGATATGAAGTGGGGAAAATTATATATAACTCCAGAGCATTATAATTATCTCCTTTGTGAGAAAAGTAAAGGGATTGACCAGATATCTAGTTAGAGATTCATTTCTTTTCAGTTTTATGGATAAAGTGACATAAAAAAAGAACCTAGCCCCCATATCAATGTCACTCCTAAATATTTCTTGCTTAACAAGAACTTCTGAAACAAATTCTATCATTAAAAAATAAAATGAGGTTAAACTTCTATTCTATTCATTATCACATTAAAATTATTTATTTTCATAGAATTTTTATTCTATAGATGACAGCTCTGTGTATCATAACAGGCAATAGAATTACATCAAGTAAGCATGAAGATAAATGAACCTTGAAAACAAATTGTGCAGTAGTTAAAAATTAATAAATACAGTAAAGCAAAACATGAATAAATCAAATTCCATTTTTTCCACTGAACATTAGACTAATTTGGTTTATAAACATGTTCTTAAAATTTTATATTGTCAAATTTGTCTCATATCATTGAGAAAACTCAGCATTCATGAGCATTTGACATCACATCCTTACATTTATCATTCTATTATATGAGAATTAATTTTATACTCTTGGCTTTGCTTTCATCTTCCTGGTGTTTCAAAGGATGCTCATAACCAAGGCTAAACATTCATCAGTTGTCTAAGAGCTGTCCTTCAAGACTTCAACATCAGTCAACACCATCATATAATAAAGGGGTTACATACATGAATGAAGTGATGATCAAAATAAAGAATTGATTGAAAAATTGAAATAACATCTCATCTTTTAAAATGATAAATCCATTGCACAGAAAATAATTGTTATGCTCTATTAATAAATAAACTCAATTACCAGCACTGGATACAACTTTCTGTTTTGCTTTTTGTTTTTGTTTTATCTTTGTATTGCAAATGAAGATCTCTCATTTCTGAAAACTATTCTGATGGAATATTCTTCCTGAACAGAGAATTCTACATGGATGAACTATATCTCTTGTGAAAATGGTATTTTTGCTGAGTTTAGAAAGTCGGAAAAATGGAGCATCCTAGTGACTTTTCCAGGTATTAATCTGGCTCTGTGTGGTCTTTACAAGTGAGTAGTGAAGCAGCCTTCTAGCCTAGGCCAGGAGAAGTCCAGAAAAGCACTGGGGGAAAAGTCAGGCAATAACTTGCAACAGTAACCATGACTACAAAATGGTAACCCTGGTCCAATGCTAAGCACCTGCACATGTGTCTCTGACCCTGAAGAACAGATGAGAAACAGCATTTATTGCATGGCTGGCACATACGAAGTTGTAAGCACTCTCTTTAGGATTACCCTGCAGTTTTCCTCCGACTAGAATAAAGACGCAGCTTCTGAAGATGCAGATCACAATATTGTCACTTCCATAACCTCGCTGCACTTTGCACTCAATAAATATTCACCAGGAGATTATTGACTAAAATGTTAACACCACAGTTCTACTTGGTAAAGAAGACTGCAGCAAACATTTTCTCTGCAAGTCATGAGGATGTGAAGAGGATGGAATTCAGAAGATGACCTGAGTGTAAAATTTTTATTCTCTTCTTTGCAAGGATTTTTGCATCATCTCCATAACTTTTTGCCCAGAGCTGAAAGTCTGGAGCAAACACATAATTTCAGACTAAAGAGGGAGAGCAGCGCTAGATCTTTTCCTTGTACACACTATGCTTATTTTGGACATCTTATTATCCAGATGCCTCTCTTGTAACTCACCTATCACTTCATCCCCACAATAGTTGCAGCTTTATATAGGCAAGTTACGTGAAACTCTCTCCTGAAGACCCAGAGTGACTCTGGACAATTGTGACAGGACCATATAGGACAATAAATGTGAATCTCCAGTTAAGAAGATTATAACAAAGAAAGAGCCAAAATTTGGCCAGATGTTAGGCATAAAAAATATAAGGTTCATAGATTACATGTGATCAGAGCAACATATAAAAAGATGAATATAGGAGTAATTATGAAAATGAAAAATTATTTCAACTTGTGGCCTTTAAAAGTTCATTAGAGAAATACTTATCAAATGTCTACTTGCAATAAACACTATAAGAAATATAATAATAGACAAGGAATAATCCCAGAATCACACATACATTCTTCACAAGATGGCTAATTCATTAATAAAAGCAATTCAAGCTAGTGACATGATAGACATTTAAGAATTTGAGGAAAAAAAGTCTCACTTCAGGCCACATTTCAGATGGCCCATAAGAGATGAGTAGACTTTGAAAGGTAAGGTGTAGAAGGGCATGCAAGTAAGGGAAAAACAGATGTAAAGATTTAAAGATGAAGAGATATGGCACTGAGGGTGGGACTGTGAACAGACCGGTTTACCTGTAGCAAAAGTGTCAAAAGAAGAAGGCGCTGGAAATAAAGTTTAAATGTACCTCAGGGCCATGTGGAGACAGATAAAATGAGAAGCCAAAAACATAAGAATAGACATGTAGACCAGTGGAATATAATAGAACACACAGACACAACCACACGTACCTTTAGCTACCTGATGTTCAACAAAGATGCATGTGCTGCAGAAAAAACAACCTCTTTAACAAATGGTGCTGGAAAAACTGGTTATCCATGCACAGAAGAATGAAACTAGATCTACATCTCTCACTCTGCACTAAAATCAAAATGAATTAAAGATCTAGATATAAATACTGAAACTGCTGCAAGATAAAAATCAGAAAACATGAGAAGTTATAGGCATAGGCAAGGAATTCCTGAACAGACTCCAATTTTAGACCATAAAGTTAAGGGAAATAAATGCAACACACATGTTTAAATATTACATGGTTTCTCTCATATGAGAAACATAAATTATAAGTAAAGAACAAAATAAAAGGATACTGGGAAGTATAGAGATAGATCTTTCTCAAATGGGAAGAGGATCAAAATATGGAGGGGGGTGGAAGGGAGTCACAGAAAAGGCAATGAAGAAAGGAACTAAGATGTGTTACGTGCATGCAGCAGTTCCACACAGGGAATGCAAACACCGTGTACCTTAAAAAATGTACCGATAAAAAAATAAAATAAAATACATTTACACTTAAAAAAAGAATACCAAGTACCAACACATGGAGGTATATTAAATTAAAAAGCTTCTGTACAACAAAGGAAACAATCAAAGGAGTGAAGAGACAACCTACAGAATGAAAAAAAAAATTTTATCAGCTACTCATCTGATAGAGGACTAATATTTAGAATATATAACAGTGATGATGAAGTTTCCAGTGATAACAAACAGCCAGCTACAGCCTGTATGCCATAGATTCACTACCACTAACAACAAACTCAAAAAAATTAGACCCCAAAAAACAAACAACCCAATTTAAAAAAGGGCAAATGAAATGAATAGACACTTCTTAAATGAAGAAGTGTAAATAACCAATAAGCACATAAAAAATGTTCAGCATTTTCACCCACGAGGGAACTGCAAATCAAAACAACTCTGAGATTTCATTGTACTCCCAACAGAATGCTTATCATCGAGAACACAAAAAAACAACAAATGATGACAAGCTTCTGTGGAAAAAAGAACTTTTCTACATTTTATTGAGAATGTAAATGAGTACAACCACTGTGGAAGTCACTATAGAGTCTACTCTGCCCTAAAATCATCAATGCATTCACAAGGGCAGAGCCCTCATAACCCAATCACCTCTTTAGGGTTCCACCTCTTAATGCTGTTACAGTGGCAATTAAATTTCAAAGCGAGTTTTGTAGATGGCATTCAAACTATAGCAAAGACAACCAGAAATGTACTGTCAATTTCTAACTAGTTTAGTAAAAGGTGTACAAATCACAGCTATTGGAACACCAGCAAGTCTGAAGGCCTACAAAAATGATTTTCTGAGAACATTCTTGTTAAGTGAGAAAATGTAAAATAAGAAATCTATACATAAAAATGTTTAAATTGTTACATTCAACTAAAGATCTATAATTTCCTTGAAAGATGTTCCAAATATACTTCAATAGATATTAAATGATATGCACTAGCTTTTAAAATAGATAACTATTCTTTTAAACTTAGTTTGTCAGCTTTTATCCTTGAAATGCTTATAAATGTCTAAGTGAATTTAATTTCTTGACAATGGGCATATTTCTACTCAAATCTAGGCAAGCAGGCTGATGTGAATCAATTAAAATTCTATTGTGTAAGAGTTCAGTAATCTAGAGGGAGAGGCATTATAATTAGAAGTAATCTGCATATGTAATTTATGTTGTTTGGAAGGCCTAAATCATTGCTAAGAGTTACATGAATTTTTAGAAAACAATTCCTAATTTTAATTCACTTCATTTTGATTTTTGAGTCTCTGGAGCCTACTTCTTGAAGCTCCAAACAAGTTTAGATAGTTAAATTTATCTTCCTCTATTGTGTAAGAAGTTTAAACTAAAAAAAAAAAAAAAGTCTTATCTCCTGTACAGTGTTAGTTGTGGAAATTGGTGTAGATGCTCCTGGGCTCTTTTAGTTGCCACCACCTGTGAAGAATTTTTCTTCTTCTTCTTCTTCTTTTTTTTTTTTCTCTCTATTCTTGCTTAAATCCCCTAGTTGCATTCTCTAGCACACCAAATAGCTGGTGTTATTTCAAAAGCTCACACTGTTGAAAGGGAAAATATGGTTTAGAAAGTGGGTTCAAGAGAAAAACTGTGGAGACTCCAAACCTGGTCCTGCCACTTTCCAGCAATGGGACCTCAGACAACTTATGTTTCTTTGAGACAGGAAAATGGGGACAAACCTTAGTGTTTTAGAATTGAACATTCAAAATACTAAGATTGACCAGGAACTCAAAACATGGATTGGGGTTCTTCAGGCTAGGAAATAAAAAGGTCTTGGATAAAGGAGAAAATTCCAGACTCCAAAGCTGATTTACAGCACATCACACTAGTGCTGCAGTGTAGCCTGTCGCTACACCACTACAGGAAAACTTGGAGAGAGGAGTTGAGAACAAAAGCAGAATGAGTCACTCAGGACATGGAAAAGCCATCATTCCAACAGTTGCAGAGTCATTACATGAACCAAAACACTCTGCACTCTTACTGTATATTCATATCAAATAAAAAGTTTTTAAAAAATCATTTAACACCCCCAAAAATGTATAAAGATTGTAATATATGAAAATTGTTTCTTTTTTTATGCCTAAATCTTGTAATCTGAACAAATACTTTGAAGATAATAATGTGTAATACATTAACTAGTATTAATTTCCTATGATTTTGTTTTGAAATTCTGTATCAAGTTTATTCCTTTTGTTTTGCTTTTAAAATAAAAAGTCATAATTTACTATTTTTAATGTTTAATTAAAGGGTTTTTTTTTTTAAAGTGTAAAAGTTACTTCTTACAAATAGACTTTGTATTCTGATTACACTTGAGGGACTTTTCAATTTGTATTTAAAACCCCATTCATTTAATGGAAATACACAAACTTTCTGTAAGAGGTAAAAAATAATCGAAATGCATTTCTTCCTCAAGTGACCTACATTCAGAAACAACCATATCTTAAACACATGCTCAGTCATGTTGCATTGTTCACAGACTACACTGGATTTTTATACACAAGCCCCCTGCAATATGCAGGCATTGTCTGTGGGCCGCCTGATTTAGGGAAGTGGTAAGTGGTGCTCCTGTTTTTCTGGGCAGTGATGTATATGCCATCCTTGGAAGGCTTCTTAACTCATATCTAACTCTGGTCTATGCCACTAAACTGGGACATGGAAAACTTTGCCTAAGTTCCAGAGCAATTTCTAACTAGGTTGATGGTAAAAGATTAAGGAACTTGTAATTTTTTAACATGGATAGGAGAATACACTAAGTGTCGTAATTCAAGGTTTCTAGCATGACGATGATGAACACAAACAGATTGTGTCTGGAATTATCTTCAACTCCATTCTCTTCTTACCCTGCACTTGCTCCTACAATGAGGTAATCTATGGCTTCTTCTAGCCAAACAAGGTGATTTCCAAAGCCTGGATCTGTCTATGAACACATTCAACCTCCTTTGGACACCTCAAAATTTCTAAATGGAAATATCAAAGTCATAATACCTCACCGTCTACGCATTCCCCCTATGGAAACAAGCACACTCCCTCATGCCACCATTCCTTTCACTCACAACACATATTTCAGTGAAGAGCACCTCTATCCCCAACCCACAGAGGTTCCTAGGAGAGCCGTAACCTCTCTAAATGCCCACATTCAATTCATCAGCCATTTTTACTAATTCAACACCCTCCAATCTCAGAAATTCTTTATTTTCTTCGTGTCTCTTGCTACTACATTAGTCAAGCTATGATTTCTTAGCATGATTGCTGCAAAGAACTGTATACCTACACATACAGTTATTATATGCAGTTCTATAACCTATTCTTTAGAATTCACTAGAGTAATAATTTTAAAATGGAAATCTGACCATACTGTTCCCTTGCCTGAAGTTATTCAATGCATGCCAACAGCTTTCTTTGCTTTGCTCTAACTTCTACCACACTCAGACCCTAAGGAAATATTTTCTTATTGTTAAACCTGTCCTCTTATTCCTTCATGCTCTTCCAGTCTGAGCAAATTCTGTTCTTTACCTAAATAATTTTTCCTTACCCTGAAGGCTCAGATCATAAATTTCTTTCATAAAACCTTACAAATTTTCTTTCTGTGTTGCCATGCTCAGTAATCTAAATTAGATACCTCACTTTAAGATTCTCACAGTATACTTAAATAATCATAATGTATTTTAATTGTCTGTTAATTTAACTATTTCTTCCTTTCAACCCTCAGGTTCCTAAAATCAGAACTCTTGCATTATTTGCCACTGAATCCAGAATTTCTGGCACAGTGCCTAGTACATAGCAGGCACATTTTAACTATCAAATCAGATAGAATGAATAAGCACATAGAACTTCAAGAATCACAACAAATAATATGAATGCTTGGGAATGTTTTTGGTTGTGCTAATTGTGAGACTTTATGAATGTTCCTTCACTAAACTATTTTAAGATACAAGTAAATTGTGTTTTGATGTTGAGGGTAAGGTTGTTAAGTTCTGTTCCCCTCAAAAAACTTTGAGGCAGAGATTTGTGTGCAGGAAGTTTATTGAGGAGTACTCTCAGGAACAATGCCTGTAAAGGGTGAGAGATTCTGGATTGAAGAAGAGAAACAGCACAGCAACACAATTGCTACGGACCTCACTCGATCCTCCTGTGGGACCTCAGAACGTTAGATGACCCTTCATAATTGGCCCTTACTGAGGCAGTAGGGCTGGGTTCCTGTACACCTGCACAGACTAGGCAGTTATATGCAGGTTATGTCCACGGAGGGACCATGACCTTGTCCAGAAAGTGCCGCGCTTTGGATGTCGAGGGTGCCTGAAGAGCCCACACACTGCAGGTTTTGTTCTCAAGGTGCCACTACTGGGAAATGGTAATGCTGAGAGGTGGGGTATCAAGGAAGCAGGTCAGATCATTTGATGAATGCCTTCAAAAGGACTGTGGAACTCCAGTCTCCTTCTTTTCCTTTTTCTCTTTTGCATCCTGGCCATGAAGTGAATGGTTGGCTCTGCACCATTGCCAATGAGCACCTCCCCAGAGGCCTGAAAGCAACGTGTCTCTCATCATGGACTGGAAGCTCTAAAACTATGAGTCAAAAGAACCTTTTTCTTTTTATAAATTAATTATGTCAGGTGTTTCTGTAATAGTGATCAAAAGCTGATAACACAGACAGCTACTTTCTGCAGAGTTCAGTGACAGAATCCCATGAAGATGTGTCTAGTCCCATAACTGCCCTATCACGTATGTCCCTTGAGCTAAGACAATGTTATATCACACACTATGTGGTAGAGTAAAAATTAACACCCTCAAATACTGATGCTAGCTGAGCCCAGAAGACAGGAGAGGCAAAAATTTAACTGAAATGTGCCAATCCTTGTCAAGGTAAATCCTCATCCTTTCCAGGGAGGAAAGGGGCTGGTCTTACTACCTTGTCTCCAAGTAGCCAGCCCTTCTCACAGAAAGATGAGATGCATGTAATTGGGTGCTTAATGTTAGTCATGTCAGACATTCAGCAAGAGTTGTCACTCAGTCAATCTTGGTGAGTGGATACGTGCTGTATGGCCCATTCACAGACCCTGTCCTTTTCACCATATCTCTTCCATTCATGTAATCACTGTGTCAGTGGCCACTGACAGAGACTGGTTGGTAACACCAGTCATCGTCTTTGTGTTCATTTTAGTGCTTCTTCTGTGATATCTGACATTAACAAAAACTACAAAAATTTTCACATTTTATGTCTACTCTACAGGTCCCACCTATATGTAACTTCCCAGACCTCATTTCTAATGGTTCAATCTTTCTCATTCTAGGTCTCTGACAAACTGGCTAACCCATTTAGCATTTACCAAGAATTAGTGTACATTCTTAATGTGGACTACACAAAAAGATAAACAGGTACAGGTACAATGCCTAAAACCCTGACTACTGGACAAATCTCCTCCCCGTGTCCCCACCCCCCATTCCTAACATTCAGGGACATGCTTTGAATGTGGCAGTAGCACATTGCTGACTGTTACTCATCTACTGAGTTGACCACTTCATGAAGCAAGACTGTTCCTTTTCTCCTTTATCATCTTGAAAGGAAGCCCCCAATCAAATGCAGCACTCGCTTGAACAGAGGGAAATGTGCAGCTGCACTTCTAGGGCCTGAGATGGGGAACTGTGCTACTTGCTCATGCAACTTACTGTTACTGTCTAGCTCTGGTCACACTAAGGCCTAAGTGAACCACTTCCATTTTAAAATGGATCTCTGCTGCTCCCACCAGACTCATCACTTGTTAGGTTACACACAGCCCAGCTCATGTTGGCCCAAACCTGCCACTTGATGGTTCATGGTTACATAACTATTCCATATCCCATAAATATTCCAAATGTTCCATATACCCATGGTTATATAAATATTTCACATATACCAGTAGCATAACAGTGTTATTCCTCAAATGGTACCTAATTATTAGCTTTCAAAGGCATAGCCATGGATCCTTAACCCTAGGGTCTGTTTTGTGATTGTCCCATTTGGAGTTTGCTGTAAGATCAACCAGGTAGTAGGAGCTCAGTAGCAAGGCTGCTTTCACTATGAGGTGAAATTTCTGACCAGCACTTTTCCACCCTAAGCCCATTCAAAGCTGACAGCATTATATGCCCCACAGAAAAGGTCAGAACAGTGTTACTAAGTGTGGAACATGCTATCCTCAGAACCCAAGGAAACCTGTCAGGTGTTGTGCTTTCTTCTCAATGCTGGGACGTGTGAATTGCAATAGTTTCTCCTTTACTATGAAGAGCGTGCCCCAGTTTGCTTCAGATTCCTAAAATTGGCACTGATGAAGAATGTTTCTAAATTCCCATAAGACTTATTTCATATCTTCTGGATCACACATGCCTTACCAAGCTTTGCCATTTACTGTAGATCAGTCTAATAAAATATGCTGTAATCAAACAATAGACCAAAGTGATAGTCTACAGAACATCCAGAAAGGGGGTGAGAAAGAGAACGTAGCCCTGGGGCAAGACCGTAAATTTGTACTGTTGTCTAGTCCAAGTGAATGCAAAGGGCTTCTGTTCCGCCTCTCCAGAAAGGAAGGAAAAGAAAGTATTGTCCCAATCAATGGCTATAAACCATTATTTGAAACTTGTTTGCGTTCGTAGCAGTCTTCTGTTATTCAGCAAAACATTTTTGTAAGGGCCAGATTGTGCCTATCACATCCCTCTTTGCTATCAGAGAGTCCTGATCTACAACAGTATTTTTTCAGTCAGCTTTGGCCAACAGAGCACGGCCTCCACTGGGCTCCCCGGGATGCTGCAGCTCCTCTCTCTAATGCTTTCATTATCTCTTTGGCTCCAGGTCCTCCTG